>VWZD01008514.1:1732406-1882517 GCA_013396695.1 Sakesphorus luctuosus
TTTGGGATGGAGAGTAATCAAGCTTTACATTTATAACCAGAGCCCTAATCAAGAGATTTTGCCATGCTACTGCAATGACCTCTAAGCTGCACTCAGATGAATTATTACAGTATACAGGTTTTCTGTATATAGAATGCATTTCCTGTTTACTTTTTATGATTGAACTCAAAATATTGTCACTCTTGCCAGCTCACCCTGAAAATGGTCTGACAAGAATGACTGTCTCAATTCTCAATGCACAAAATGAGAAGAGACACCAAAACACTAAGCAAAAGAAAAAATGGCCCAGATCAAACTGAAGAGTTTTTTTGGTCTACAGTATCTCAATATTCTGTGAAAGAGACTTGATTTTTTACCTCTGTGTGGAAAAACTGCGACTAACTCCTCATTACAGATTTTTCAAAACATTTCTTACTGAGTAATGTAAGGGGTTTTCAGATGGAGTAAAAAGCAATGTGTCTTGTGTTGTTGTTTAAAAACAAAAATGAAAGATTCCAAGCCTTTACTGCAGAGTGATGTATCATCACATTCCCAAAACTACGATTACAAACTGATAGCTTTCTTGTAAACTGTGAGGTCACAGCTATTGTGCATAGAAAAGCAACTTTTAGGCACAGGCACTGTGTAAATTTCTCTTTATATATGTCAAACACAATTTCCTACTCACCATCTTGCTGCTTCAACAGTCCTTGCTGGATATATCGAATATATGTAAAGAAGTTACACACAGAGGTAATCTAAACACATACAAAAATAATGGTGGTGGTTAATATAATTTTGTGTAACAGCATGGAAAAAAAACTAAATAACTATGATGCAAAAATGAAATTACAGTAAATTTACTTACCCTGTAACGACAAAAAGGAGAGATGTAATAATAACTGCTTGAATCTCCCAATTTGATTCTATGCTTGCATGACTTACTTTGTCCACTGAGAGCACATTTCCTACAAATATAAAGGCCACATGACTTAATAACCAAATCTGACAATAATGTCTAAACACCTGCGGTTTATGGTGTTAATGTAACTGCCTCATACTGGCAGATACACGAGTCTCTACCTTCATTTTACAAGTTGCAATTATTACATTATGTTGGCAATTATTTTAGTTCCACAAGGACTAATTTCATTTCAACAATGGTGCATTTTGAATTGCCTTTTTGAATTTTAAAATTTTCTTTAGCTCTAGGCATGTACTTCCCATATTCACTAATTCAAGGTTGGCTTGACAGCTCTGGAGCAGTGGGATTTCCTTAATTAACTCTTGATATGTGAAATAAGATTTAAATTATGAGTTAATGTCAACATTTAAACAGACTTCTCAAAAAATCCTCTTGATACTGTATTTCATCATAGAAAATATGAGCCCTACAGAAGAGCAGTCAATTCTCTGAAGCTTCTCTTAGATGTGCTCTGAGGCCAGCTTTGCATTTATGCCTAAATTGAAATCGTATTTTATATTCGGAGTATAAAATAATTTGGGACAAAGGAAAACAAGCTGTCTAGCAATAATTCTTTCTGTTACCATTTAAAAAGTTATGGTAAAATAATCCTATTTACTTCTGGTATATTGCAACTATGCAGTATTTGAGAAAGGTCAGTAGTCACCACAAATTCTTCCCAAAAAACAACTTAGGAAAAGATAACGAATTTTAAAAATGTGGAGAATTTGATTTATTCTGTATAACAGCATCTCAGATGAACGAGGTTGTCATGGCAACCACTGTTCCACTAATTTTAAAAGCTGCTGGCTCTTCTCCCTCCCATTTCTACCTCATGAAATTAAGGAGTCTTAAGAACAAGCAGCCTTTCAAAAGCGAAACAAAAATAACTAAGCTTCTGTAGTTTTAAACAGTGGCTCAAAGGCCCTTTTAAATAGCCTGCAGCAGGACCACAGAACCATGTAAGACAAAAGGAAATTGGAAGTGTGCATTTTTCCACAGCAATTTATGAGGACTGACAGCAGTGCATTGATACAAGAAATCCTGTAGCTGTTGAAGCAAGCCAATCACAGTTTCAGTCTAGCTTTTGTCACAAGACAGACAAACTTTCAATGCTAGGAAAATAAACCCCTTTTTTCCTCCTGGCTACATAATTCCCCTCTATGTGTCGTCTTCCATCACACAGGGTTAAATGCTCACATGGTGGTTACTCCTGATTACTCAGCTCTGCACTATATGGCACACATGCAGCTTAGTGCCTTGTTCCCCATGGGCACAATTATTTGAATCCTGTGGGGAAACGTGGCTGTCTCCTGCTAAGGCAGCACTTACTGGACACTGTCACAGGCACCATTCAGTAACTTCTGTATATCCAGAACCTTTCTTTACTACCACCATGGCTCTCCACCCTCCAATAACAATACTTTGTTATTGGGCTATACTACCTTATGCATCTGTTCCCCCATGCAATTGTACAACAAAATAATCTTCTAAAAAATTACTCTAGTTTTTGTTATTATGTATTAGTTTGTCTATAGTAGGTAAGAAGACATTTCAGTAAAAGCAGTGCTATGCACTGTATAAAAATAAAAGCCTGAAACTGCTACTCTGATTCAGTGTTTCCCATTCAACACCAGTGATCATGCATAAGGCAAAGCACATTTGCTGTCAAATCACACTAAAATACTGCACATTCCTTACGTATTGCTTATCTACAAGCACACCACAGAAGTTCTTATTGATACACAACAGTTGTAAAACTGACAAAGGAATATGCCTGACCTTTTGATACACCTAAAATAAGTAAAATACAATTCGTGCATTGCCATCTCAAGCTATTAATCTGTATCTAGTCAATTATTTAAGTATTTCGTAAGCTCTAATTAAAAAATTATCTTACCCTGGAGAAAGCAGGCTAAAAAAATTAAGAAATTTCTGAATGATGCAATTGAGTCTCCTGTCTGAGTAAGTATTTCATCATGTCAAGATATAGGGAAGTTGCTTGAACAACAATGACTTTAAATCAATTTGCCAATTGCTCTTTAATGACACACGACTTGTTTCAGTCACTTCCGGCTGTCCAGATTCTCTACTGCACTCATGGAACACAGCTCACAGCTGTCTCCAGGATCTTGGACATGAATTCACTACCCCTTGAGTAGCTCCATTATTGGTGTGCGCCCTCCTGATGAGGGGCTATTACAGTTCAAAAAGTGTGCTTTCTAGTGACAGGAGTAAGTTGAGGAATATACGAATGCTAGAGCTTTGGAGCCTAGAAAAGATCAAAGACTAAATCATAAAATACAATTTTCATTTTATACAGCTTCTCTGAGGAGAAAGTAAATAGTTTTGAGATATGTTAATTGTAGTTTCTCTTCCACTCAAAAACAGAGGAAAAACAAGTAACAAAAAGCAATGGCAATGATAAAGAAAAAAATCTTAGAGAGTCGGATGAAAAAATTTTCATGCAATTTTTCCACCAAAATTGAGCTCTCTCAAATCAAATATTAGAGGGAATTGGTAACTTGTCCAAAAGATCTCCAACAGAAAAGTCACATCTTTCTCAAGATTTGGAAGGCTCCAGATTAACACTGACCTTGCTTGCTTACTCTGAGATATGCTAAAGCACACTACAAATCCCTTTCTTCTTCATATCCATCAAAGCCCCAGTGCTTCAGGCAAGTCCCTCCCATCTCACTTCAACATCTGTATCAGTGCCTGACAACAAGTCTTGCTTCAGACTCCTCTAGGACCATTGAAGAATTTCTAAAATAACCTTCCTGTCATTCAAGCATACCTTCTACTTTAGGTTCAAAAACCGATTCATCTTCATTCCTACTTCATTCCATTCTTCCTACTCAGATTCAGAGGATTTACTCTATCTCCCTCAAATCCTTCAGCTACCTTTCTAAGCTTCCTTCATATGTCCTAAATTTCTTATGGCACAAACATTCCAGCTGCCAGATATTCAAGCCTGTACTACTTCAACACCTATTTCTTTCATGAAGCTGAGTTCAAAAGCATCTGGTTTAAGTATCAGGATGGACTTTTCCAAAGAGGTGAATGCCACTTTTGGGGTCAATGCATCATTAGTGAAGTACACAGCTCCCCCTAAAAGGCAAGGTTTGTCCTATATCAGTCTCTTTTAAAGTTTTATTAGTTGCTTACTTTTCCTTAAGATTTTTAACAACCACCCTTGAAGTCTCAGATTTTAGGAAATTAAATGTAGGATATACAAATCTGACTGAGCTAATCAGTTGATAGCAGTTTTCGTAAGCCAAAAGATATCTCACATGAGCCAAGATTACCCCTCTGTGTTAGCTTAACCTACTTTGGTCCCCCACATTCAACTGCAGAAGCTTTCACAAATCGAACGGGTTGCAAGCCAACAGGTTCAATGCTCAGAGTGTTGTTTTCAACAGCTTCCAGAACAGCTGAGGCCAACTGCAAGAGAAATTTAGAAAGCAGTTAAAAACAGCTCTTTATCCATTGCCTCAAAGCAGTGACACATTTCTTCTTCTGGAAAGTTAAGAACATGGGGAAAAAAATAATCAACTCACCAAACAGAAATTCTATTACAAATGAGATTTTGCTTTCGTTGTTGAGCCCATTTCCAGGCTCCTGCTTAAATTCTGCCCTCCAAATAACCCTGCCTTCCCTGAGGCAAGTTAACTTCCTTTACAGATAGGAATGTAGTCAAGCATGTTTAAAATGCTAACAGTGTTTTCAGCAATTCCTCATATGCCCAAATAGCACACATATTTGTACATGCTGTGTTCTCATCAGACACTGAATGTGGGATAAACTTAATTTTAAAAAATTGGTCTAATTTTGTGTTATATAATAAATACAAAATTATGCAGCATGTTTCTTTATCTTAAATAAAACAAGTAAACATGCCACTTTTTAAGCCACAGAGAGCTTTAGAAAGGTTTTCAAACACTTAAGACTGAACAATATACAGAAAAGCCAACATAACACAGAAAAGCCAGCTGCAACTGTCAAACACTAGTTGAGTTAAAACAAAGTGCAACTTCGCTCAGGTTTTTTTTATGTTAATTCTTTATAAACACAGAATCATAAGACACTAGAAATGTGATCACTTTGCTTGATTTTGGACTAAACGTTTGTCCAAGACCACTGTTTCAATAGCCATTACTTGATTAAAAAAAAAGGTGCAATTTATGTTATCAATGAAATAATTTTGTGCCAAGGTTCTTTCCTATTGAATAATAAAGATATTTTTTCTATTGTAGTTTGAATATTTTAAAACCAGACCATTACTATTCAAGTAGTTCATGTGAAATCCTCCTTCTCTGCCATCTCTCAAGAGCAAAACACTACACATATACACAAGAGGCCACAGAGGTACCCACTCGGATAACTACATTTCCAATTATTAAAAAACACAATACATGTACAATTTGTTGTTTGGCTAAGTGCACATTAGCCTATCAATAGGCAGGAGAAAACAGAAGTCTGTCACTACACACAGCATCTGAACACACCAAAATATGTAACTGACAAGTGCCAGAAGCCTCATTCTTCCTTTAAGAGGCAATACAAATCTACAGTAATTATATTACCACTGAAGCACAAAAACCCAAAATTAAATTGCTGGGAAAAACAACAGAATGGCCTACTTAGATATACTGCAGAAGCAATTTAATTCCTGTAGTAACTAAGTAAACCTTTTAGTGGGAATGGTTCATATTAGAGTGTACACCAACCATAACAAACTGGTATACAGTTAACAAAAAGACTGTGCATGACTATGGCCAGCAAGTAACAATAGATTAAAAGCATGGGAAAAGAACGTCACACCTTCTGAAAACAACAGATTAAAATTATGAAGAAAATGCAGGATTTTCTATGCAAGGGGTTTAATTTTATTGGGGAAAAATATCAATACTTAGGTCTTTAAAATTTCTTCTTCTTGTTTTAACAAAGATCTAAGAATACACTCCTTTTTCTTACTAACTGATATCACAACTACAGCCTGTAAATGCTGCTTAAAAAAACCCAACAAAGTAAAGCAGTTGGAGCTGCAATCCCAAGACAGGTAAAATTCCAGTCTTTCCTCTATATGGGAGAACGTGTGGGAATAACACAAGAAAAAGGTCTCACAATTCAATTCCTCTAAAACCATATTTCTAAACTGCCCCTGTTGAATCATAAATATCAAAGTCTAATCCTTCTAACTCAAACCTCTCTTCAAGAAAACTCCCAGACTTGCTTGCAGCCTGCTTTAACTGATCTGAGAGAAAACTGGCCCACAAAATTAAATATATTGGTCTCTACTGCCCCCTATATAAACAGGAGACATTAAGAGGACATTATTTTTACACTATCTTTGAAGTACCAGGAATAAAACCCCCAACCATTTCTGTGAACATCAGATTCTGTGAACAACAGCTGGCAATAACACCTGAGGCAGTAGACCCAAAAAGGCCGTATCTGGAATAGCATAGACAAAATAGGGAAGAAAAAATGGTCAATACTCCAGACTGAACTTCAGCACTTCACTGGAAACTGTCACATGCTAATGAAATAAAAACAGTTAAACTTAATACTGAAAACAATTTAATAGTCTATTGGCTTCTTGCAATACATTCAATAAGGGGAAAGCATCAGTGCCCACATTTAGACCATTTCCATTACCTCACTTTTTGAGAAGGTTAAACATGGAAAAATATCTTCCCGATAAATTTTGTCCAAGAAAGGACATGTTCTGTCCATAGTAGGCTCATCCTTCCAAGATCTGAATTCATTGTACAAAGATAGGTCAGCCTAGAACACACACAAAGATTTGCACATTTTAGTACTGCAATTATCACACTACTGTCTGGCATTTGCAAATATCCACAGGTAAATAATGAGCACGAAAATGCTTTCCACTGCACTGTGAAAGGATGCTGTTGTGGTACAGTTACGAATACCTTCTTAAATACACTTTCCTAAGACTGTAAATATAAGCACATCAAAACTAATAATTTTCAGGACACAGAGATAATTCATTGACTGTTCACCACTACACAAGGGAGAGCTAATCAATTCTCCCCCATTTCCTAAGCTTCCAGGATAACTTTGAAAATGTAACTGATAGTTTAAAAAAAAAAGCCAAAAACTAGCTTCCTTCTGGATGCATCTTCATTAGAGTATTTTAGTCCACCTCCATTTCTGTGAGTTACAGAAAAGTGAAGAAATTCAAAGAAAATTACTGCAATCCTAGACATCTTACATGTTCACCCGACATCTGACTGTAACACACTGCTATCCAAACACTAAAAGAAAATAGACTAACATACTAAATACACTAACACAAAAAAACCGAAGTCAATGTACAAATCAATTAAAAGTACACTATTATTCTTAATTTTTCATCTTTATGCCCAAACTCTCTCCTTTACCACCCCACAATAGAAAGGCAAGAATATTCACTGGGAATGATTTATGAGCCTGCTCCCCTACAGCTCCTCTAGTCAAAGACAAAATGCTGAAACAACCCATTAACTCATGCTAGGAGTAACCATGCTTTGTGTTATAAAAAAATAATTTTGCCTGCTTTGCAAACACCTTGTTTTGTCATCTCCACACTGAGATCAGTTAGCAGTAGGAAGGTACCTATCCAGTCTGGTGTTTCAATGATCAGTACTAGGTCACTATTAAAAATCTACATTCACATTATGGGACAGCCCGTCCCCTGGGCTGTCTACCCACCAACAGCCAGAGCACACAGAGGTGCTCCCACAACACATCACCTGGTTCATGGGCTCCAGCACACAAACTAAACAGAGTGGGGATAAGTGCTTCTGACACATGCTCTAATCCAACCTAAAAGACTACTACCAGTTCCCAGTGGGATATGCCACACCATTCTGCTCCCCAAATACACCACCATCCTCAAATTGGTTTTGACATTCTGCTTCAGCACCTTTTCCCCTCCAACTGATTAAATCCTTTTCTTGTACTACAGCAGATCTGTATTCCTAAAACTATGGGAAAGACAACCCAGGATTTGAATTTAAAATTTTCTACTATTAAAAACAAATAGTACAGATAAGATAATGAAAGAAGGAAAATGACATATGCTAAAACTGACTTTTAATGCTATTAAAAAGATCAGTATGCTGTTTTGAATCAAACTCATTGAGTCTTTTTTTCTTTGTCCATGCATTACCCCTCTCCTCTGAGTTCCCAACACTTCATCATTCTTTTACACATATGTTTTGCAGAGTTTTTTTGTCATTTTCAGGGTTTTTTGGCTTTTTTTTTTTGCCTTGCAAGGTAACTTGCAAAAATTAGACTGCAAATTTTGTTTTTCAATAGAGTTACTTGCTTTATACTCAGGTACAATCAGGAATAACTATCTTAATTAGCCTAGATCATAAATGTTGTGGTTGCTAAGCCACCAACCTCATTGTACAAATAAAATTGAATAGATGTACCTTGCTGCCTTCAGAAACATTTCCCATACCTTAAAACCCATCTCAGGTCTGGCTTTAAAATGAACACAATCAAGAGATATCAGCAGAAAAACATCTATTTTTGATCTGTACTACACGATTCTAAAAATAAAGATGTATTTCTTATTAACTTGGTTATTTCCTAGATTTAATTCAATTTGAACCCAAATCTACAGTTTATAAAGAAGATGCCTTGAAAAACCTGTTCAGTGAACAGTTTGATGCTCTTCCTTCCCAAGCTGCAATGTGAGACGTGTACCTCCTCCCTGTCTTCACTTATATTTACACTAGATCACAGTTTTGATTACCACAAATTAAATATACAGCCAAATGCAATAATAATTCTAGTTAAATTTTTAATACTTTCACTTATAGTAAAATAACAACATAACTGAAACATTTCAAGCTCTTCCAGCAGCACTGATGCACTTACCAGCATTTAAAGTGAGTGGATGCTGCCTGTCTGCCTAAGAGCCAGGCAGCTAATCAGCTTATCTCAATCTTTTTAATTTGTAAATTAATTTGACAAGTCTATTTATCCTAGAAGTTACTACCATATGATAGGAAATATTTCTCTGGGATGTTGGGCACCCTTCTAGCTTCACTGCAATTTAGGGTGGACAGCCAGCCACTCTTGACTCTGTCTACATTCCACAAAGAAACCTGAGAGTTGACATCTGTTTAAACCCAGCCCCATCCAACACTTTGAAAGGCAAAGCTCTAGGCAGCAGCCTCTCCATAAGGGTCCAAAGCTACACATTCCCCACACCAATGGTGTACATTCCCCACACCATACATAGGCCTAAGCAAGGATACTCTCAGACCCCCTTTTGAAGTGGAGTCACTCAAAATCAGAAGAATGGCATGCAAAGGGTAACTTAACTCAGTGGCAAGAACACTTAGCAAGAAGGTGACAGAAATGGGTTTTCAGATCCAGCTCCCACAAATGCAAAAACATTTACCTTAGACCAACTCTAAACAAAAGCAATAAACAAAACCACAAAGCACTGGATAACAAAAGCAGCTGGGAAGGCATGTCTCCCCTGCTTAAAACAATGTTCTAGCCACCATGCCAAAGGCAGTCTTGCTTTCTTCAACCTCATGCTACATTCCATTAAGTACTCCTGCTCAGAATAGAAATATAAAGACTCAAATCCCAATGGGTGGAAAAATCTGTATGTTTCTTAGTATCTCCCTGGGCTGTCACTGGAAGAAACAGTCACTGGTTTGAGTAGACATCTCAAAGTGTCTCCTTATGCAGCCAACAAAAAAAGAGACTGAACTAAAGAAAAGTGTCAGACAGACTGGGTTCTCCTGCAGCATGTCCTTCACATTCACCACTTTGTCTCCACAAGAAATTGAGGCAAAACAGATTTCTCCCCTTTTACTCTTGCCCAACATTTAAAAATTTCATTGAGTCATGACCTCAGTGTGGTGCTTACAAAGCAACAGCGTTCCATCCCAGCTCTCCACTTTTCTGAAGGGCCACATGGATTCAGTTTTAGCAAGGAAAAGATCCTGAATACCACTGAAAGTAGGCAGGCAGGTTGTAAACCTTCTGATTTTTTTTTTGAGTATGAAACCAAAACTGAAAGATGCTTTCATTTTCTAGGTTTATTGCACAAAGGTGTCTAGTACAAATGCAGTTAATGATGACTGGCAAAATAAAGTATAAAAATGGCCACTATGAATCACATGAGATGTCCAGTTGGCCTGTTCCCCCTCTCACAATGGTCAGCAGCCACAGAGCTGGCTGAAGAAATGCATGAGAGGAAAGACAGTGACATGTACTCATTTAACAGTCTCAAAACTTCTAGCAATCTGTAGTTAAAGAAGCTTTCTAAGCCAAATGCCATATCTATCTTCTATACACCTTCAGAGGCTTTTCTTTTGTCACTTTGCATAACACTATTTTGAACACATTTGTATTTTTAATCTTGCCACCTTGTGGGGAGTAAAGTTTTGTTATGTACTGACTGGAAATTATTTTCCTTTTAACTTCCAGAATTTTCTTAGCACAAGAATTCATCAATAATTGTTCATCATTCGTCTTCCACATGTCACCTGAGACTGCAGAGATTTGTCTTCTACCTCAAGTATCTCTTTCCACACAGAAATCCTTCCATAAGTTTGACTATCTGTGTCACACTCCCTCATATTTTCATTATGTCCTTTGTAAAATGAAGGCATCATAGCTGCATGCATCGAAACACAAATTTACAATATGTTTATACAGCAGTAGAATGTTTTGGGGTTTTTTTGCTATTTATTCCTTTCCTAAGAAATCCTAAGTCTCTGTGGGTCTTTGACCATCACTGAGCACTGAGATGGTGTCTTCAGACAATAATCAACAAAGACACTACCTGCTTTTTTCCAGCACAATGTAGCTCTTTCGAAGTTCACAACTGCAAGCTTGCTAGTTGCATTTTTTCCATAGATGCCTCATTTCTCATTTACTAGTTTAGAATTTCATCTGCTGTAAAATGAGGTCCTTCTGAACTCTTTGGTCAATTTTTGTTACTATCATTCCAAAGACTCAAGTACCAAACTCTCACCTCATTATTTCCCCATGTTCAGTTACATTAGTAACTTTAAAAAAAATATAACACACAGGTCCCTGCAATTCCAGTGATAATTCTCCTCCTGTTCTCTAACAATTGTCTTTTCCTTGTCGTCTTTCATCCATTATTCATCTATAAAATTATTCTTCTTTTCTATGTTATTTTATGTAATGTTTAGGAAATTTTATGAACTTTCAGCAAAGAACTTCATAAAAAGCCACCAGGACTTATTCAGTTTTGCTGCTTTGTTTTATTGGTTTGGTTTTTTTTTTAAATTACCATCTTTAAATTATTAATTCCAATATTTGAAATCTTATCTTATTTTTCCTTAATGATTTAAAGGTAAAAAAGACTTGAAAAAATCACCACCTATTGGTATGTAAGTAAAGTTCTTTCATTAATGAAAAAGATCTCTAAAACAGCCAACATTACATGAAGATTTATTAGGTACTAGATTTATTGTGAGTACAACAAAACAATAAAGCTAGCTTATCAGCAAAAATAGAATAATCCTTATACATTACCTCTTTACAGTCTTTTACAATTGGCTGCATCATCGTAAGGTCCTGATGACTGCCACCCATAGCACTACTTGTACTCTTGTTTCTTGCATGGCCTTTCTTAAAAGGAGTTTTTCCACCAGACTGAAATTCCTTAGTTGGAGATGTTGGTGAAGTAGACAGTACTAATGTTTTCAATGCTGCTACTTCAGCCTGGAGGACATCAATCTTCAGGGAGTAGGGGGAAATAAAGTCATCAACAAACAAAAATATATTAGGCTATGAGAATGTTAAATCAATTAATAAAATCTCCCACTATCTTGGTTCAAATCAAGACTTCATCTTTCAACAGTACTAGCACACAGATGCCTAAGCAATTGCATATTGTAGTAACACTGGCTTCCTATACACCTTGCTGGTTATCTGACATGATGCTAAACAAACTGTGGGAGTGTTAGCTAAGAATATGTCAAGCAATACAGAACAACTTAGTATATATTCTAATGTATTGTATACAGGTAATGCTCTATTTACATCTTTATGATCCACACTTAAGATCTAAAACCATGTGAAAAGATAAAGCAAGCAAGCTGGAAAAAAAAGCTCACCTTTCCTTGTGCTTCTTTTAACTGTTTTTCTGCAGCAGCTTGTTTGACATTTGCTTCTTTAACCATTTTGTGTGCTTCCTACAAAAAATGTTTAACTATGTAAATGCTTCACACAAATTTATGAAAAATCCACCAACTAAGGACATACTTTTGCATCACGGAGACTACTCGGAAACATTAAGTTGTGCAGTAGTCTGAAACAAAATAGGTACATTAAAAAAAATCTCCTACGAATCTATCATTTGGATTAATAACTGGCCCACCAAGTTTCTTCTGTTTGGTCCTGAGCCCAGATTCAGGAATTCAGCAACTCCACCCACCCCTCTCCCCAGCAGGAACAATACCTGTCCTGAATGCCAGGCTCCAGTCACGCTTCCGTGGCTGACAAGTCAAGGTCCTTGACCCCCAGTGAAAGACTCAACCAGTGGCAACAAAAGCAACATGGGCACAGTAGCACATTCAAAAGAACTTCTACCTTCTTCTAGCCAGAATAACCAGTTTAGACAACTGTAAACCTCTACATGAAGGAACCAGTAAAACAACTATGAAGTCTAAATTCTTGCCATCAATAAAACAGACAAAGCAACAGCATAAAACCAGTTTGCCATTTAATAAACACTTCTTAAGTAGAACAGAGAAGGCACTAAAAAAAACAATCCAAGTAAAGAAACAAGGCTAAGCCAATAAAGAAAAGAGCATAAAAGGACAGAGGTTTTTAAACACCCTTTTACCTCGTACCTCTAAACCTTTTGTCTATATAATGTATTTGTTTGGGCTCTGATCCAGCAATTTGCACCTATGATCAAATTACTGTCCTTATGTGGCACTTAGTGAATGCAACGAACATTGAAATATCAGAGCCACCAACTAATGACATGAGATAGGATCCTTTTCATATCTGTAAAGCGCCTAGCACATCTGGACGCTATATAAATAAAACAAAAAAGTTCATACATCATCATACCAAAAGATCTGGCTCCCACTGGCATACAACACAGCTGTGTAATATGGGTTTGTAAAATTCTCTTAAGTAACAAGACACATGCAGGAATGGGAACATACACATTTATACAATGTGTACAAATACATTTAACATTGATCATGCAGTTTCTGCTTAGTGATGCACCTTTGAAAGCAAGGCATGTTACTGTGCTATTACAGTGTAACAATGTAATGTATGCATCCAGCTGTGCAAAACAAGTCTCAATCCTCCACTGGGATGCATTAATGTAAGCTCTAGCATATCCACTTACATGGTTGCTGAAATTAGTGGGATACAGAACAAAACATAAATTCAAGGGTTGTAGATCCCAGTGCAAAAAAAAAAAAAAATCAATAACTCTCACCACTGTGTCTTTTTGGGGCCTCTTAGTGAAATCAAATCACAAAATAAAACTCCAGTAAAATGCCTGTAACAGTCTGAACAATGCAAACGTGAACTATTAATACTAATACATCATACTTCAAGCATTGTTTTAACAAACTGACACATTGCTCTGTTATAAAATTTTATGGATATAAAATTTCACTGATAATTTTATTTTTATTCCTCTGTAGTTAAAATACCTGCTCAACATTTTTGTTCTCCCCAAGATACACAAGTATTTATTCTAAAAAGGACCCTTCCGGTCTACAATTTTTTTCACACAAAGGAACTGCTTAATATTGTAAGTAAACTTGCCCTACCAGGATGATGAAACAAAACCCACAGAGCAGTTTTTCATTTTTGCATGTCAGTATTTTCAAGCTTTTTAACAGCACTATTCTATTAATACAACATCATTGATTTAAGCACTGATACTAAACATATCCAATGTATCTTTATGCATATGCTGAAAACCTAGTAAGCATATAAATCATCCATGGATTATGAAATATATTCTGACAGTTAAAGATATCATTAATTTAGGTCCAAGGCATTCCTATATATATTCCTAAGATAAAATGAGAACTGATCCTGCTTCAAGTATGTATTACACACACAAAAAATCCTGAATCCAACCTCACAACCTCTGCTGGTACTACTACCTTTTCCTCAAATGAAAAGGTCCCACCTAAAGTCCAGGCTTCTCACTTGTAGCCAGGTTTCACCTTGGTTCATCACTCAGTACTAACGTTTCTTTTGAAGTCTGTGGGTGCAGTGTGCTGACAGACCCAAAATTCAGAAGCTGAAAGTATGCTTATGTACTTCTTACTTTCATTGATCTGCAACTACGTTATTTTTTTATTTAGTCACCATGGCAACCCCACATTTAGCTCTTATCTAGATAGCCTTGTTGTCAGACAGAGAAGCTGTCTTAAAATAGATATGCCAAAAAATAAACTGATATATTTTCCTTATTTTCTTCATTTTGTGTCTAGGCAGATTGACAAGCTCAGTAAGATGTTTCTCATCTGAGTGAAAAGTCTGCTGCTGGCTCTTTAGTATCTACACCACCACCCAGGTCTTCAGGACACAAATCCCCTTATAAGTTTATTGCAGAAAAATTCAGCATACAATATACTGGTTCTACATAAAACATCTGGCTCAGCTTCCTTTAAGTATATCACATCGAAGACTCCAACAAACCTCAAACAGACTAGCTGTAAGTTCTTCCAATTCCTGTCCAAGTTGATCTCGCACTTTAGAAAGCCTTTCACATTCTTCATCTTTTAACTTCAGCTCCTATGGAAAATTGAAAGTTATTTATTCTGACTTAGAGTAGTAATTTGGCCTTTTAAAGCTAATATCGTAAGAGAGCGGGGACAAAAAAACAAATGATCAGAGGAGCATAAAACCTTTGCTAAACAAAGCCTCTCAAAATATTCATCTTAACACTAAAAACAATTAAATTCATGCTATGCATATAGAGCTATTTCTTCCTGCTGTACGGAAATATGCCAGGCCAATCTAAAGTATCCCTAAGTTAGACATCAGCATTTCTAAAATACTCTGAAGTAAAAAACTGCCTTTTTCCCCCAAAGTGTAAAAGACTAAATCCACTTAAAATATAGATTAAATTGATTACTGGTACAGACAGAACTAGCCATTCCTTAAAAGATAAACTAATCCTTTTTAAAAATACAAAAAGGAAATTAAAAAGTCAAAAAGCACTGTTTAAAGACAATCCCCAATTCTAAACAAATCTTAAAACATATTTTACTACAAGTACTGCCTCCCGAATATATCCTTACGATGCATACAATTCCAAAAATCATACTGTAATTATATCCTTGCTCTTGTTTATGCAGATATATACATAAAATTAAAGTAACTTGTGTTACTTGTCTACACCGCTAAAATTTGAGCACAGGTCTGACCATAACCACTTTTACAGTAAGATTTTAACACAGATTTGGCAGTGTAAAGGTCCAATCTCATCTGTACTGAGGAGAAGATGGGGTAATTTGCAGAGGGGTACAGAAAGATTGACAAGAAATTGGAAAGAAAAGTTCTTCTCCCCTTCCCCAACCATTAAACCGTGGAATCTCTTGCAGGAAGAAAAGGATGCAGAGAAAAAGTAAAAGAAAGAAAAGCAGCTGACAGTCAGTTCTAACATTTCAAACTGGTTTTGGCCTTAACTTCCCATCCCCATCCAGCCCTTCACCCTCTTCCCTCCTGCCAAGATAGTTGTTACAATGCCATCACTCTGGAAATGCAGGACCCAAGCCTGCTACTCATAGGTTGAAGACTTCAAATACAATCTAGCAATGTTTTGCTCTGAAAACCTTCATAACACAGCAAAGAAAACATCTGCCTTCAGAAAACTCTGGGAGGCCAGTTACTAGAGTCTCACAAAAAAAGGCCCAAATGGCTCCCTGGTGGTTTTGGGAGGTGGTTACTATTTCCCCCAAAAGTCTTCATGACTGAAGCAATGTTGCACACAACAATGTGGGAAACTGGAAACTGCATCTTGCCTTGTAGCATGCCAATATTAGGCCTTGCTTTCAATTTCTGCAGTGAAACTGGCAATAGATTTTTCTCTAAGGTGAAGGGTCCTGTTTGACTTAAGCTCCCAGGTTTGAAAAGTGCTTAAGGACTCTTCCAGGCTCATTTAGTACCAAATGTATTATTTCACCCTTCTTTTACTTGGTTGTAACTTCAGACATTCTGGTTTATTTTTAGTCTAGTTAGCCATTTGTGGGGGTTTTTTTGCTTTCCATATGCAACCTTTTAACTATTTTGAAAGGTATCTCTTAATTTATGGGTTTTTTTCCAAACATGGTATTTCTCAAATAGTACTCCACTCTTACTCACTAGTTACAATTCTGTGTGTAACCTCTTTCTTTCTTTCTCAAAAAAACCAAACAAAAGGCAGCAGGAAAATAGCTACAGAGGGAGGCATGAGAAGGAACAAGAAATAAAAAAACCCCAAAGATTAAAAAAAATGGAAAAAAAGAAGAGGTAAAAGAAAGAATACATCTTACATGGAGGTTATATTAATATTCAAGTCAAGAGTTTTCAAACTAATAGAACTATCCCAGGTCCCTTCTGGGCTACCACTACCAGTTTTACCTGCAACTGAAAACATTAGGAGAAATTAAACTTTAGGCAGATGAGTAAAGTTACTTAACAAAAACGACAAAAAGACAACACCAGGCAGTCTACAAAGCGTGGCTGTGTAGCTGGATTTGTCACACAACTAGGCAAGTTCCCACGACATGATTCAGAAGATGCATAATATGGCACACTATTTCTGTCAAGCAAGTTTAAGCTCAGGTCAGGGCAGAAATAAGGAATGCCGAATGCAAAAAGCTTAGCAGTTATTAGAAACTTTATTTCTGCCTGTGTCTTAAAGTCATTACTGGAGACTTCCCAGCTGTACTCAATTAAAACACAAAAAAGACAAGTCTGTGTGACAGATAACCATTCATGCTGCAGCCCTCCACACAACAGTGCTTTGAAACAGTAACGAAGATGATGAACTGTTACAAAGCACAGGACAAACACCTCTGCTGAACTAGGCAATAAAAAAAAAATTAACTTGCATGGGAAAAAAGTCTGTATCAAAGAGTCATATTGTTGTTTATTTCACTTTGATCTTCCCAAACGGACTACAGGGTGGGTCTTTAAAAAGAACCAGGGGGATAAGAAATGCAAATTACTGCTTCAAAACCACTCACACTAAACTCTAAAAAGAAAGTCATCCTGCATCTAGTTCAGCAATTTAACCAAGTCAGAACTAGATGCATTAATACCAAGGAAAGAACATTTTTCTAAATTCTGAACTGTGGTGTTCTGCTGAGTTCTGAAGTTGTCAAAGAAATATTTATATTAGAATGTATTCCTATTTGACTGGTCTTCACTCAGCACACAAGTGAGACAAGCTCATAAAAATCAGTCCATTGCAACTACATTCACAAGCATATTTAATGTGACAGAAAGTCCAGAATATCCTTCCAGAATCAGCAGCATTTCACAAACTATTGAATTATCACCCTTATGGCATGGGTGCAGATGCTTCTATTTCACTTGCATGTAGTCTTCTACTTGCCTGAGAAAAGTTCTATGCCTAGGATACACTGCAACTGCAACAGAGGTGGGGAAACTGAAAACTTTCATCACTCAAAGACAGCCAGAACAGCCAAAACACCTTCAGGGAACCAACACACCTTTAACAATCACATGCCTGTGGCCTTACAATTCGATTACAATTTGATTTTAGAAAAGCTTGAAAGCATTGGAGTTATAGAGCATCCTCATTTTTACTGTTTGTTAGTTTATAAGCAAATAAGAAGAAATTTTTTTAAATGCTGAATACAGTACTATTGGAATTCCTGGGCATTTATAGTGAACTTGTTTATTGATTAACCCATGCAAAGTTTTAAAATGTCAGGTTTTACTGCCAATCTGAAGACATTAGATCAAATTGTAACACTCAGTTTGCTTCTGAGATGAAGAATCCGTGCAGAGATTGAAGTCTTTGTAAGACAAATCTAGATCTGAGAACCAGGTTCTCAAACTATTGACTGAAATTCACAATACCACATTCTATACTGTTACCTCTTTCACAAGACTCATGGTATCAATGTGGAAAAACCCCTCAATTTTATTCCGGTAGGAAAAGACCAGTAATACACATTTCCATTACAAAAGGTCAACCTTGTTTCACTTGTTACCAACAAGCATACAGATCTTACTCTAAAAACCAAAGGAAGCATGGAAACCAAAGACCACGCTCTTTCCTCATCAAAGAGGGGCTGACCAGCAGCGACAGCTGATAATCTCAACTCTCCAAGAGAAAACATATCAACTCAGAACCCCAAGTTTCTTTCTACAGTCACAGGTGACATCACTATATTGACAGTCAGACTGATGAAGGAACAACTTTGGGCCAAACCACACAAACATTCACAGGAAACATGACTACGAACTGCTTAAGAAACTGCAAGCAAGCTGTCGAAAACACATGCAACATGCTGGTTAAGTCAGATGAAAAGCAAAAGGTATTCCTTTGCTAGGACTCTGCTAAATCTGTACATCAAGAAACGCCGTATACCAAAATACCACCACTATTCTCTCTGAGGATATCTACATGTGGTTGACCTTCCTTCAGTAACCACAGAGACACAGCTCACACCAAACATGGCAGAACAAATGCCAATACATAGAGACATGAGCAGATAAGGTCACTGGCATTCAATCACTAAGGCTTTTGACAATTTCTCAATTTCCCTGATGCTCCTTTAAAAGGGCAGTGAAACAGGGAGAAAGGTCCAGATCATGGAAAGCAAAGACTACTCAGCTCCACTTTTGGAACATCACCAGAAATTAAGACTTCAGTGAGAAAATAAGCAAAAAATTACCTGAATTGTCTCAAAAATTGAAAATATCTACATCATTTTAATTAAGGAAGCACTTTAAAAGGCAAAAGTATGTAAACACCTCTATGTTCCATCAGTACAGAAAACTGCGCTGCTCTCACTTCTGACTTAACTCTTCTCCCAGTCTTATGACATGACTTGATGCTGCAACTGATCTGGACTGCAGCACAGTTTTCTTTCATCAAGAAACAAATTTTTGAAAGACTTTTTAAATTAACCTTTCTGCCAGCAATGCTGTTTATTTTGAAAAGTCTGTAGTCTTAAGAAATACAAGGCATAAACAAAGCAAGGAAAAAAAGAATATTCATTCTATTCCAGAATAATGTATTCAGGAATCATATTTAAATGTCTAACCATTACACACCATACATACATTATCTACTACCAGGAAAAAAAAAAGGAGCACATTAAGAAAAAAGTTTCACTGCAAGTAGAGACAAGAAAATAAAATTAGGATCCCTATGCTTCAAAATTTCCATTTCCTTTCTAGTTCCCTTTCTGATCACCACTGCAACAAATTAAAGCCAATCTTTAATGTGTATTACAATTGCATAAAGTTTGGGAAGGAAATTTAAAACAAAAATTGCAAAACAGCAAATTTGCATTTACTTTGTTTGCTCCTGGGAAATCTGTAGCCTGTGAAGTTTCCAGGCTCAATGAGCTCAACAAAATAGAAGCGCAAATTGTAAATCTCATTTTGCTCACTGTTCTTAACAAACAGCACAGGGAATGAGAGTGAATTTAAAGCCATTAAGAAAAAAAGACAATCAGCTACACAGAGACACTACCTTTTTAATTACACCCCTATAGGTTTTGAACTGAGTATTCATCAACAAAAGTGAATATACTTTGAAATAAAAGTTTAAGGATTGTATGACACGAGGGTCACACAGTGGGTACAATACTATGTGAACAGCCACGACTCTTGAAGAAAGAAACCAGAGGTGAATTAGGGATAGAAAAAACTAGTCCTCATACAGGAAGGGGAAGAAAGTAGGTATTAGGGAAGCAATAGGGTTTATTTCTGTAGAGTCTGTACAGACTCCTGCTGTGACTGTGCAATTAGGAAACAGTGCAAGTTTAGGAAGGCAAGCAGACAAAGTAAGTTACCCACTCAGTACAACACTTCTAAGAATCACATGAGGAGTTGAGAATTAGCAAGAACTTTGACATCGACAGTCTCAAGTTAGTGCTGAATTGCTTTTGCTAAGACCACCCAAAGAGTGTGAAAATAGCTAACATGCAGTTAGTATGTCCTAACAGCCTTCATGCCATTTCCTTAATAGCAGCCTCAGCAAATTTCAGACTGAAAGGTAACAGTAGCAGGTCCAAGCTGTGGTTTTCAAGTACATGAGCTGTAATTTGGTATACTGTAAGGAGTTAGAAGAGCTTTTCTGAAGTTTAAATGTTAATTTGTTCTTACTTTCCAAAGTTCCATGCTTAACTGCTAGGATTATACGTTCACATGCAAGGCCCTCAAGCTTAGCTCAGGTTAATATTTTCTTTCAGTGGTCACAAACTAACCAACACACACATTAGCAAAGGAAGCCACTACTCAGCAATAAAACAATCAACACAAGATGGGATGTCAGAATCCGTATTTCAGATTCACACTGACAAGGGCAAATGCAACTATGACAGAAATGAAGATTCATCCAACAAGATGAAGTAACAAACAGAGGAAAACAAGTTCAAACACCAGACAAAATGAGCTTAAATCTAAACAAGAATAGAATCACAGAGGAGACAAAAAGGCACAGATACAAAGAGACAAACAGCATAAAATCTACTTGAAAGTTTAAAAACAGAGGTATGTTAAAATGATAAATAATGGCTTTGCATTTATATAGCACCATCCATCCAAACAAGACAAAGCGCTTTACAAATATTAATGAATTGAGCCACAGTGTCTTCAAAGGTATCCATATTCAATTTGAAGTGTGGTGTAACTGCACTCTAAAGAACACCAGTGACATCTTTACTGCTTCTTTCCTATGCAGGCATTCCCCTCTGAAACATCCCTGTTTCTAAAGCATTTGTATATTCCATGAGACATGCTACACTTTTATACTTTAGGAGAAAGAAGACTTGAAAGGTATGTAATCAGTGTCTATAAATACTTATTCACTAATAATGGAATGACAGAAAATTACTCCTGTTCTCAAATGTCAGAATAAAGGAACAGCCTGCATTTCAAAGAGAAAGTTTATTTAACCAAATATTGCAGCAAAAGCTTTCACGGCTAAGTACCAGCAGCAGCACTAGAAAAACAACATTAGCAAGGAATAATTCTAAGACATCAGCACTGCACACACAAAGAAAATTTACATAAAATAATTACATCATAAAAAAATCTATAAGAAATGAGTAGACTCCAAGTGCACCTTCTGGCACATCTACCATTCTGCAATATTAGAAACACTTTGAAGAGAGAAAAAGCAGGAGGAAAAGACAATGAACCTTACCCTCTGAGCTTTTGCAAGTTCTTCTTTCAATCGTTCATAGCCCTTTTCTCTTACTTCCAGTACAGATGGGCTCCGTAAGTGAGATAAACTGTCTGTACTCAACCCCAAAATATCTTCATTTCCTTCAGCAACATCTGCTACTGTAGCACCCTGCAAAAACTCTCTCTCTACGTTATTGCTCTCCTTCCTGGCATTATTGTGATTGAATGACCCACTCTGAGGTCCAGAGGTAGAACAAAGAACCGCGTCGGTAACATTGATGCTGTAAAGAAAGTAATATATTTTTTATTTATGTAATACATTAAGAATAAATACAATTTTAGAAATGGCAGTAGTGGTGTTGAATGTACAATTATGGGCACAATTTAATATTACAACTTGGTAAGGAATCTTAAAATTTTACCTTTAATAAAGCAAACAACTTACATGCAACAAACATCAGTAATTTAAATATAGCACGCAAAATTTACCTGACACCTGATACCTCTCCACAATTCAGCTGTCTGGGAGATGAATACACAGGTTGTGTGGGAAGGTCAGAAACACTTAACGCATTGGGTTGGATTGGTGTGGAGGACACGACAGAAGGATGTGGTCGGTAGATGACACTGGGTGAGGTAGTTTGTTCCTGAGTCCCTGGCTCATTTACTCCCAGAAGATCTGGTGTGGTAGGCGAAGCGAGGTTCACTTCATGGAAGCCTTCCAAGGGGTCACTGGCCATAATAAAAGCCTCATCATATGAAACCCTGAATGAGAGAATTACATTATCAGAATGCAAACAGGAAATGCTTAATTAAACCTGTCAGATATTTGAATTAAAAAGTCACTCATATATGCTCAGAGTACTTCATGACAGAATGCAAACTGTGGACTATTCTTGCAAAGTACAAACTTCAAACACCAAAAATGTTTTTCCCACATGTTGCACTGGTGAGTCCAGAAGATCTAACTGCACACTACATCTAAATGGGATGATAAAATCAAGAACACATCCTACATCATAAAACAAAATACTCTTCAATATATGCTAGAGCTGTTTTGTATCAAAACAAATACATCTCATTCATGAAAGCGAGGGAGACCTGAGAATCAGCAAAGAAAAAAATTTTAAACCTAAAGTTTCCACTTTTAATCTCAATGAAGCAAATGATCCAGGACAGAAATAAGTGAACCTTTAAATAAATTACAGTCTATAGTGGTTTTGGTTAAATTACTCATCTGATTTTGTAATAGTTCACTGAACTGAAAGACTTTGCCAGTAGGATTTCTCCTGAAGTGTGATGTATATTTAATACACTACACATTCAAGGGATCATGACAATCGCGAATAAGTTTCGTGCCAAAAATATGTTACAGGTAAAAAAGCACCATGAACTGGCAATTTAACTGACAATATCTTTCAATTTATTTTTAATTCCATATGCTTTCTGTAAGATCAACAGAAAACAAGTACAGCACGTGAATTTTACAAGCCCTCTTTCAGCAGTTTATCAGAGATGATAAGAATCTTTGCATAATTCAAAACTGAAGTAGGTAGTAGTATAAAGGAATCTGTGAAGCAATTACTTAGCAGTACTTGTTCACTGCAAAAAAAAGAAACATTTTCCACGTTATAGACATACAGAAGACAAAAAATTCAGGCTTAAAAAAGGTACTTAACATGCCAAAAAAGAACTGTGTATCTAAACAAAATAATACATTGCAATTTACAGAGAAAGTTACTTGGATTTTACAACTGAAAATACAAGGCAGAGAGAAGATCTATAAAGATCATGGTCATAATCATGACGAGATTATGCCATCAACTTAACATGTACATGTAGTTCATCATCTACTTCATAAAGCACACAAAAACACCTAGAATGGAATCCCCAAACTACATATGAAATAATGTTTTAGGTACATTAATACTTTCTGGTCATCTTAAGCCCAAAGAACACTATTCAAAACTGTTCTGCATCTCAAGGATTGTGGTGTTTATACACCAGTGCTGAACAAGTAGCTTTACCACACTGGCAGGCATATGTGGGAGAAAATTCAATTGTTCAGACTGCAAGAATATGTTACTAATTTTTCTCTGTTAATTCCTACCAGAAGGGGAAAAAACCAAAAACAAAACAAAAAAACCCCAACAAACAAACAAAAACAACAACGAAAAAACCAACCAACCAAAAAAACCACAACAAAAACACAAAAACCATGCCCCCTCTAAGAAACTACCCAGGCTTAAGGGACAAAAAGGAGCTTACATAAATAAAAAGGAACATTTGGGGGTCAGACTTTTTTTTTTGCAGAAAATTTTATGCAGAAATCTGTTTTACTTTGAACTATCAGGAGTAGTTGCACAAATATGATTTACATAGGAAAACACTGCCATAGTTTCATGCTTTGGAGCTTTTCTACTGTAACAGAGATGAAAAGCTTACTTTTGAGTTTAAGTAACTTCAACAAATACTCTTTACTTTCCCTATAGTTCTTCTTAACTACTAAACCCATTACCATTACATGCTCTACATGATGATGAAGTCTGTTGAGTTAACAAATTAAAATGATGGGACTGACAGAGCTACAGGACACTTCTTCAAAGTTAAACTTCAAGAATAGTGCAACGATTACATGCCATTGTTTTACATTAATAAGCTAGAATACTGCCATGCTGAAAAACTAAAATTACAGAAACAGCTCCTTATAGTTCATCAGCCCAGTTGAAAAATATCCATTTTCCAGGTCTCAAAGTCAGGCTGACATCTACACAAACATATTCGCGTTCTGAGTTCCCACCACTCTCCTCTTTTTTGGCCGCCAACTAAGCTGCACTCCAACACCACCGTACAGGCAACAACACCAAGATGTCACTTCCAGTTCCAGATTCTTTGGATTCCAGTCCTCACTATTAGCAAAAGACACAGGCTTCTGAACAGGGATGTGGAAAGGCTGCCTGGATGGATGCCTTGCCTTTTCTAAGTCACCCAAGTCCCCACCACAGAAACAAAGATTGAGACTCAGCTCAGAACAAAATGGGAACAACTCTTCTGCCACATATTCTCCTCTGTTGACTAGTTTCTACTTTAAGTTTGAAAGGCACATTCCTAATTCCAAGGAAGACTCACAATCTGCCTTGATATTCAACAGAGGTACCACAGAGTTTCACATCACCAGCACCATTATTGGTTTTCAGTTGCAGAGCCCACTGGGGTGAAATTTGCTATGAATTTTTTTTCCCAAAAACTGTTTTTAAAAAATACTACTTAGCTTTTTCCAAGAAAAAAAAAGACTCAGGAAAAGCTTATTTGTTGGTTTTTAATATATTTTACTATTTCTGTACAAACCCCAGGGCTATCTGTTTGGAGCAAATACTTTAAGTACATCAAGTAAGCAATAGGCTAAAAGATGCCCCATTCCATATATTTGTGATAACAGAAACAAATTCATCTACGTTATAAAGGGCAGAAGGTCATGCTGGCTGACAGAGATTAAAAACAACTGGAAGCCTGCTTATTATCTTCCCAGTGTTCAAATGCATTTCCAGCTGTCCCTCTAAACCACCACATCAATTTACGATAAGCAAAGTAGCATGTTTGAAGGAACGGGGGGGAGGACTCCATTCCACCTAAATGTTCCCACTGCTGCCTAATCTGCCTGTATATCCTGCAGTACTTTTAACAGTTAAAAAGAAAAAAAGCCCAAGCTAAAAAGATTATGTAATTTTATTTACAAAGACCATCACTCTGCTTATATGTTAAATATCTATCTCACCCTAAAGAGACAAGCGACTTATGAGTAATTAAATCCATGCAAAAAAACAAGCTCTTTCTGACACAGCAAGTAAAAAAAGTTACAGAAGTTATTCCTGGAAGAGCTGAAAATAAAAGTCCCTCAGCTAAGCTTTTCTCATAGCCAGTCAAATGGGCACTCATAAGCAAACCATCTGTGTAAAACACTTTCCATTCACAAGGTTTTTCTCTCCTAGCATTACTCCTCACCAGGCCGTGAGCAGAGCCATGGACACCACCCAGACGAGACAAAGAAGCCCCGATCAAATATCTCAGTTTCAAGACTCACCAACACCATCATGCTGTTACCAAGGCATCAGCTGAAGGCACATTACACCTTAATGAAACCAAACATACATCCCAAAAACCAGGTGGTCCTAAAAGTAAAAGCTCTCCTTTGGGAAAGAGCTCTTCAGGATAATAGTAATCAAAAGGAGGGGAGAAAAACCACATTAAATTTCAGTGTCATTAAAGATTAGAGGCTTCCTTAAGACTT
This sequence comes from Sakesphorus luctuosus, assembly GCA_013396695.1. Classification (NCBI taxonomy): domain Eukaryota; kingdom Metazoa; phylum Chordata; class Aves; order Passeriformes; family Thamnophilidae; genus Sakesphorus; species Sakesphorus luctuosus. The sequence goes on from VWZD01008514.1 coordinate 1,758,023, forward strand.
TGTGGGGTGGGGGTTCCTATTATTGACTAAGGCAGTGATGAACAGCCTTGCTGTGAAGGAACATGAAGCAAGTGGTAAGTGGAGAGCCTTCCTAGGAGCTAAGCTGACGATGTGTAAAAAAAAACCCACACAGCGTTGACACAGCACTCTTTAGCAGTAGTTCTGCTGCTGTGAACAAAAGCTGATATTCTGACACTTCAGGGCAGCACACTTACTAAAAAAAATGAATTTTCTTAATACTTTTTCTATCACATTAACGTAAGGTGAAAGCTTGGAATTGCATTAGTGCCTACCAAACACTATTTCTGTCTTAGTTGATACTATGCAATTTGGATTATATAAAAAAAATCAAGTACTGTAATAAATCAGGATGAAACAACAAAATAAATTAATTTCCCTATGCTTTCATCTGGAAATAATGCAAATTTGCTGGGAGCTGTCAAAATACTGTACATTTTTACTACATTTTCACTGCTACACGTGCACTCCTGACATAACTTCATGAGGAAACTATGCTCAAACCTGTTATTTTATCTAATAGTAAACTAAATCACACTACAAAGAAATTAATTTAACAACAGTCAGATTAGCACTTCCTATAGCTTCTAACAGGAATCAAGAACTATAAACATTTTTAACAGCAGTGAAATTAAAATGCTTAATCTAATTCTTCTGTTACTCCTCTGAGAGGGGTTTAGCCACTTGCTTGAATCAAAGCACTCAATAACTAAATACTAAAAAGCTCCCTAAAAAGCAGTAATTTTTGTGGTTTGTTTCCTTTTAAAAAAATAAAAAAGTTGTTGAAAACCACCTACTACAAACTCTGGAGTTTGTCTTTCACAGATTGTTTTTAAATACAAGACATGTTGAAGATGACAACTCTGAACAATCTCCTAACTGTTACAGTCTATTTAAAAGCAACGCCAACACCAAACATTTCGGGAATCAGAAATCTCATTTTAACTTAGATGGTGAAAAGTACCACCACAACAGGATGGCTACCTGCTCCAGTGAAAAAAAATCCCATTAGGAAAAAGAAGTTAATGTGTTCCTAAACATTTTGATGAAGAGCAAATTCTAGTTAGAATTTATCAAAAAAGGTGCCTATTAGATACAGTAGATTAATCTTCATACTGCAGGTCTTTCAAAACATAATAGGCTCCAAGACCTCATTGATTAGACTCCTGAATCTGTTCCAGTTCATTTGGGAGGGGTCAGGAGAGTGGATCTTTTTGCAGCAGTTCCTCAAACAGATTGGCATTAGCCCACCACTGGGTATCCATTCTTCTCAATGGGTTTAGAAATAAAATATTTTTAAATATTTGGCATTATAGAGTCTGTAATGTAATATGGTTTAAGCTCCAAATAACTCAGTAGGGAATTACAGTAGTGGACTAATGAATACCTTTTAAAGCAGCAGTTAAATTAAGTACTGCTACTTCATACCTATCTGATGCAAATAGGCAGTTTAAAATTAAAATTGTTGTAAGGCATATATAGGCATTAATTTCAAGTTCAAAACCTATTCAAGTACATCTATCCAGTATTAAACATTCACCAGATGCAGGCACAGGACGAAGAAGTTTGGGGGATAGTTTTTTCTTAACTGTTTTACATTTAAGCTTAGCTACAGAAGTCAAGCCAAGTTTTAACACCATTATTGATGCCAGCTGATTTTGCCCAAACACAATTCAAGATTTGGCACAGGAGATCTCTTAAGGTTTGCAAAAAGTAATTCCCACACTTACAATTTCACATTTATGACAGAAATCTCTGCTTCAGGAGTGAAAATACGCAAGACATTTTTTCTGAGCCTGTAAGATATGAGAGAAAAGAAAGAGGTGAACTACTCCAGTGTTTACATATTCTACTTTTATTTACAAATGACCTTACACCACATATTTACCAACCTGTTAAATTAGGAAAAAGATGGTAAATAGAAGGTAAATTGTAAATCAGGCAAATCTACAGAATTTCACAGCTAGCAAAACTTGGTTCAATGCAAGGGTATTTTTCTACTTCATTCCCTCTAGTGTTGTCATATAATACTATGATGTGGCTCTTTCTCCTATTCTTTACTGTCATGTTAGTCATTCTATTTCATGCTGCTTTAAAAGAAACACATAGTCCACATGAGAGCAAGAGTCTATAAAGTTAAAGGGACTTTTGTTTTGATGAACTGATGNTGAACTGATGATTTAAAAAAATCTTTAAAAAACTTTATTATAGATTTATCTTCAACTAGAAAAATACAGGTGCAGATAACAAGTTTTCCTCCTATAGAAAACAAACAGCACACAAGATCCAATGACCTGTATTTATTAAGCACTTGCGAACTTATAAATAAACATGGTTTAGAGTCTGGTAGATAGTACACTAATGAGAAAAGGTAGTGCTTTGCAAAGTAGAATGCTGCAAACTTTTATTGTAAACTACATTCAAAGAATGCTGTTTGTTCTGTTCACAAAGACTCCCTAAACCAAGTTAATTAAACTGAAAATATGATTCTCTTTGCAGATGCTGCTCTTTTTAAGGCAGAGCCTTACCTTGGAAACACCTGCACAATCCCATCTCAGGTTTCAGCCTGATCACAGCGACTGTAGTTTCATTCTTGTCAAGACTTGGACCTAAAGACCCTCTCATTTTCAGTTAATACTGAAAATATTCAGTAAGTAAACTTAAATAAAATCTATCATGATTTTCATGACATTGTATCTGCAAATGCATTTAAAAAATATTTTCTTAATTCATGAAAATATGGTTAGTATATTATTAAGTGCAATAAAGTCTCTAATACAAGTCTTGACAGTCAAGTTACAGCAAGACTATATTTTAAATGCCACATTAAAAAGGGTCTTAAAAATAAAAATCCAAAGTACACATTTCTTTTCTGGGAAAATCCATAAACCTAAGTGGAACACTGAGCAATGAGCTCATTTGGTATTTTACATGAATTTTTAAATCAAGTCAATAAAAGCTATGAAGATAGCTGCAGTGTATAATCAAAAGGTTTACTGTGACTGTTCTCCTACAGAAAAAAAAAATCCCCCTTTTAAATATATTGCAAGAAGATAGATATTCCAGTCACAGCTGTGAGGTGCACTCCCATTTGTTATTTATTAAAAGCATAATGAGAATGGTAAATTATTTATCCTTCTTTGCTCACTAGGTAACATTAACCAAGCACAACAGATGAATGACTGCCAAGACACAAATACAGAAGGTCTAACTTTAACCCTTCCTGGAACTCATTAAACAGATCTATAAAAAAAAAAATTAAAGCAACAAGACTTCAGGTTTTGCCCTATAATGAGGAATACAAATATCTGAACAGATGGTAGCTGCCAATACAAGCTTCTCGTCTGAATAACCTTGCATCTGCTTCAAAAGAGAAGCTGACAATTTCATAGTTACAGCAGGTCTGCAGAAGATTAATTATTTTATCTGTCTAGATCACTGGTTTTGAGACTTCCTAAGAACATGCTTACAAATGAATACAGGAACATAACAACAACATAAAGCTTAATACGGTATCTGTAAACAAAACAGAGAACACTTTCAAACTGATGAAAACACTGTTGCTTTCATTCTGGAAGACGAACATTGACGGCATCATTAAGGCTCTGGCCACTCGGTGATCTCGGGGAAACAGTGGAGCATCAGCACTTCGGTAGCACAAATACCCGCACAGCTCATCCTTTGAAATCAACTTGTAATGACAATTTACTTTCTGAGCCTTACTCTGTAAAATAGCTGCATTAGAAATTAAGGCTAATTGCAATCTGCTACTTAACTACTACAGCTTAAGACCACTTATCGGCAACCACGTATGACCCTCAATATTGCTTGACAGACCAAAAAGCAACCAGAAACCCTATAGGCAGGCGTAGCTCCTCTGTCCCGGAGCGCAGAATGCCCCTCCGGTCCCCACCAACTCTGCTCTGGCCCCTCTCCAGGGGGACGAAACCTGCGAACGCTCCGAGGGGCCCGGATCGGCCCTTCCCTTCCCCCTGTGCCTCTCTCCGCGCTCGCACCTGCCGCGCCGGCTGCCGAGAGGTCTGTGCGGGGAGGCAAAGCCTTCACTGCCCGCTCAGCCCCGCTGTCCTCCCCGCTCCGATAACTGCCCGCTCCCAGTGCCCTCCGGCGCCCCGCACTGCCGGGCAGGACGGCGGCCGCTCCGGCTCCGGGCATGCGACGGCTCCTTGTCCGCCGCCCGTACCCCGGGGCACCTGCACCCGGCGCTACTTTTGCCCAATTCTGCTTTCGGTCGCGGCTGGACTCGGGGCCAAGTGCATCCCTGCTGCCGGCTGCCCCTTCCGCGCCCACGCAAGCCCCGACGGAGCCGAGAGTGCTCTCCCACGGCCCGGGCCGCCACCTGTCCCTACGCTCTGGCAGGGGTGGCCCCACTGCCCGCCCGCGCCCGGTCACGGCGCCCGGGCAATGGGCAGCGCTCCCCGGCGGCGCCGGCTCCGCCCGCCCGGGCACGGGCTCCCGCAGGCGCGGCCCGGGCAGGTGCAGCGGCACCACGGGGAGCCGCGGCCCGGCCAGCAGCCCCCCGNGCGGGGCCTGTGCTGAGGGGCGGGGCCTGCGCGAGGGGGCGTGACGGGAAAGCCCCCGGGAACCGGGACCGGGGCGGGAGGGACCCCGAGAACCGGGATGTGGTGTATCAGGCAAATCGCTCTTCGAGGGCGGGCAGGAACAGCGCTGTTAAAAGTCTGGGTGTTTTGTTGCCGTTGAAAACACTAGGAAGTCAATCATTCCGTGTTTAATGTCGTGCAGTAACAAAGGCACGGGACTGCACAATTAAAAATGAGAAAATGAAAGATATGCCAAGTTATCCATCAATTTTCTTTCATGGGGAATGCATTGCTCCAGATCAGGTTCTGAGCCTCCCTAATGTATTATTAAAGACTGAACTGTACACACTAAATTTCTGGAATGTGGCCAAGCATAGAGCTAGAAAAGGACTCACCTGCTAAAAAGAGGTGTTTTCGGGCTCCAGTAGTTTGATAAAGAGCTATTACTGCTGGCTCTCACCTCGGCCTGCCCAAAGCCATCATTCCTGCCATGCTGACACAGGCCCGGGACTCTGAGAATTCCAGCTTTTCAGAGCTTAATGTGCAGCAGTCACCCTTTTCCTTACAGTCCTGGTCTGTCCTGTTTTGTGTGTCCTATGTCTTTAAAGGCAATAGGCAGAATGTTATAAAGGTGCTATAAATAAGACTCCATTGTAGCACTGGTCTGATCACGGTGCCAAAACACATTTGCAGTGCCAGCAGTGTTGGCTGCACAGCTTTCCTCGCTCTCGGGGCTGCTGAGCTGAACCCTGTGCTGCACGGTGAGGAACTTCAGCAAAAAACTACTGCAAACATTATCTCGTCCCGTTCACCAGCTGAGGAACTGAGGCTGCATTCCAGTCAATAATTGAAACTTTAATTATCTTGACAGCTTTCCACTGAAAGAATCCTGTTTGGCCAGTCCTGCAGGATATAGCAGCAGACAAATAATATTCTCTGTGGCACATTCCCCAGCCAGCGAGAAGTTCATTGAGAGCAAAATAGTATGACAAAGACATCGAAAGGCAAATGTACCAATGCCATTCTCATAAAGTAAATACAATACCTATAAATAGTATTATCTTCTAAATTACTTTTAAGTATGTAAATCTACAGGGGCACTCAGGCAGAAAAAATGGCTACAGAAAATAATAATCTATAGCTTTTCTTTTTTTTTCTATAGAAACCAAGCAAGAGGTGCAAGAAGTGAAATATTCAAATAGCAGTTATAATTTGAAGTTTGTCATGAAAAGCATCATAGAGCAGAGGCATTCAGTTTAAGGAGCTTGAACCTTTACATTATTTAACTGGCTAATATTTGCATGCAATAGAACCGAGGCAATGCTATCAGAATACTGATCTGGCAAATGAGGAGATGCATCGGAGTTCATTAAAAACATGATTGCAAAAGAGACATGGCAAGTGAAATCAGAAGTTGAAAACAATCTATTAAGACATAGTAAACCAACAAGAGTCTATAATTAGGATCTGTAATCCTATAGTTCTTAATCCTGTACAATGACTGTCCTTGGCATGACAATCTCCTGTCTTAACCAGATTAGACATCTTGCATTTCAAGAAATAAAAGCAATACAGTTCCAAAGACATTTGACTGTGCTAAAATTAATCACCAACAGATTTATTTTGTCAAGTACTCCTATATTTTGCTGTGTGTAATACTCTAAATAGTCAGGCAGCAGCAAAACACAGAAAGCACAACTTACATGGTTAAAATTAAAAATTTAAATAAATTGAATTAAATCCAGAGTCATAAATAACAGAAGTAGCTTTTTGGGTGGGCAGGGTGAGGGGTGGAAGAAGAAAAAAGTATTTTAATAGAATATTTTTATCCAGCCCTTGGCTCCCTCCTGAGCTGCAAATCACTGTCAGAACAGGGCTATTCCTCCAGGCACCATGAACTGAGAGCCAAGGGTAACACCACAAGTGAGGGCACAGTCAAGAGAAGGGATAGGATGGCAATAGCAACAAGCTTTGGCATATACATAGTGACCATCACACAGAGTAAGATGTCAAATCAAGTCAGATTTGTAGACACGTAGACCTACATCTGTAATGTAGGTCTGAGGCTCACCCAAGGAGGGATCAACCAAGGCAGACTCACACAAGACAAAGTACAGGCAAGTCCTGGTGGCCTGGGTCTGAGCTTAAATGAAGCCCTGGAGCCCTGTGGGAGGTTGATTTGCTCCCAGATGAGGCTGATCCTAGCAATTTAGACCTTTTAGTGCCCTTAGGTCCCTGGCAATCAGGAAAACTGGAAGTCCTTTGCAGAAGCAAACCCATGCATTGCTATTGTTCTAAATTAGCAAAGTCACTGTTATCATAGGAAGGTGATGTACAGTTTGTAGCTTTGGTGGAATAACATATGGCATGGGTGCCAGCTCTGATTAAATAGATGTAATGTGACAGGACCATTCAACAAAACTGCACAATGTACAAAATCTGGAGGATGGAGTTCGCCGAAACTGCATTGTTTCTAATGAGTGCTAATATTTGCTGCTCCCATCAAATATTTTCACTCAGTTTGTTAAATCAGTTCTTCTGCTTATTTTGAACTCTTTGGTGTGGTTAAATGTCCGAAATCAGCTAAATGGAAAGCTGAATAGGTATCTTGGCACAGACTTGGCCACAGCAATCTATATGCTAATAACTGACAGTCTCACTTGTGTGGCTTCTCTCCAGTCATGCTGGTGCAAGCCGTGATGAACATCATTGCAAACAGTCCTTGTGCTGCAGCAGAGTTCCCATGAACTGCATCTCTGTCTGTCCGTGTCTTCTGTCTGTTTGAGAGACTGTATCTTCAAATGTGGCTGTTTCCACAAGGATGGCTGTGGGATTTTAAAGAAACCACAAGCATCATTTTTCTTTGATCTGAATTTAATTAAATTTAATTTCTCACCTGTATGCAGAAGCACAAATGCCACGTAATGAATTTTTTCCTCTTACAGGTTGGGAAGAATAAAAGAATGAGATGCTTTGTTGCAGACAAGTCCAGAGAGACCACACACACCAATGTGGTGTATCAGGCAAATCACACTTTATTCAAATTAGACAACATATATAAACTCAGGTTAACCCCGCCCCGAACACAACACGTCTGACTCCATAGGCTAAGGCTGCTGACATATACATATAAGGTAAATCTGAGGTCCTTCTCAGGTCATGTGGTCCTCTGGGACCCACTCGAGTTGGTGGGTGGCAGCAATGCTTGTTCTCTTTGTAGAAGATATTCAAATGTGTGGTAGGGGAGGATGTCCCAACAATTTCATGGATAAATAAAGCAAATAAACTTTGAAATCTCATATTCTATTTCCTCGTGGTACTTCCTACTTATTTATTTTATTTTTTTAATATTGAATAAATTCTAATTATTGTTGTGTCTCTTTCCATGGAGATGTTATAAAACAATAAACTCAAGAAAACTAAAGTATGAAACTATTAATAGTAGTCACATGTGCATTGCCACCCCATGGTACAGTGAGAAGAAATAAAGAATGATCCACTACATACAAAAAAGGTACAGAGACTATAAGTCTTATCTATTTAGAAATTCACACCCCTTCTACTAGATCCACTGAACCAGTGCTAGCAGTTTTGGGAACCATAGTACCCCAGTCAGGTATATTTCTTCATAGTTAACAAAGCATTTGGAAAGCAAATTTATCAGTACATTGGCATAAATAAGGATTCAGCTTGGGAAGTCCTAAAAACTTCTCTCTATGCTGCTTTCCCTGTTCAACTGATAGAATGTTAAAACCAGTGAGGTCTGTGATTTTCTTCAAATCTACCCACTAAAAAAGCCCCAAAACAAAACAAAATAAGCAGGATTGATATTAACTGTTCCTGAATCTCCTTCTCAAAACTTCCAATGGTGGAAGACAGCACAGCCTCTCTAAGCAGTGCATTCCAGTGCTGAACTAACCTTGGAGGTAGAAATATTTTCCTAAGTCTAATCTAATCTAATCTTCTTTGCTGTAGTGTAGGAAAAGAAGTAATGAGCTTATCTCAGTGGGTACAGGAAGCAGCCAAATTCAGTGTATTTGATAGCATCATCTATCCCCCACATTTTCTCAAAGAATAAACAGTTATTTTAATCTTTCCTCATAGATGATGCTTTTTAGACCCTCAATTGTTTTTATTATTACTCTCTGTGTTTCTTCCTGTGAATCTTCAGAACAGTGCACAATTCGGGGCACAATGCTCCAGCTGAGATCCAACCAGCTTTAAGATATCACACACCTGCTTCTACATCACAGCAAAGATCCCTTGCTTTTCCACTTATGGCAGTGGAATGCTGCATAACCAGTCCTTCTCTGACTTGTGTGTGACTTCACTTTTGAGCTTTCTTCTATACCCATTGATTCTTTCTGAACTCTAATCTTGTTCTGAAAAAAAAATGTTTATGGCCCTTCATATTTTGCAGATTTGAAAAGTGCGCTCTCTATTTCATCAGCCAAATCTTTAATCAGAGTGTTTCATGTTATCAGAACCAGAATGATCCTCTAAGCTGAGATGCTGTTCTTTAACAATTGGCCATCCAAACCCATGTATTTGCAGTAGTTTATGCCAGACAACATATCCCTCCCTTTCTTATGAGGTGTCATAGGAAGGAATTTCAAAAGCCTTATCAAACTCTATCTGTATCACATATGTTGATTCTTTCCTATTTGTCTTCAAATCATGTGCTCAAATAATTCAACAAATCTTTTGCAGCATCAAAACCACAAGCCACTTCACAGTCTTCACCTCTGTTATCAGTTGTCACCTCTGTTGTCAATGTGCCAAATTGGTGTCAGAAACAGCAGCTTAAAATGATGTCTAGAATGTGAATACTCATTAAAGTCCTGTATTCATTAGTTGAAAGTCAAGGCTTGAATACCAAAAAATATAAACTTGGGAAATACATTCCTTTTATACACTTCATATGTGTACACACAGCCAGCAGAACTCATTGATGTGGTATTAAAAGAATGGCATATTCTTTACTGAGTTAAAAAAAAATAAAAAGACAAACACACTGTTATAGGAATACACGGAACACAGGGAAGATACAAATTAATGAAGAATATAAATTCTTCATTAACTATTGAATTACAGGGATTAGTAAGAAACTTCCTTTTCAGGCACATTTGTTTACAACTGACCATGAAACTGATTGTTCAAACAAGCTGCCCAATTAGACCGATTCTGCTGTTGAATATGAAGTAAATAATGCCTTTAAGTTTTTTGAAGGTACTTATAAATGTAACAATATAAAGTAGAAGCAATGTAAAAACTGAAATGGCCTTACCAACTTATGTAAGGACTGACATGTGGTTTCGTTTATCTTTAGAAGCAAGCCAGGGATGGATCCAGAGTGCAATTAAAAATAGCACAACATGTTCATCCCTGGTTGGAAGACAGCAGACATGCCAAACCTGAACTCAGAAATAAGAAAACAAAAATATAAAATACATTTTCATCTGACAATTAACCCTCCAAAATCCAAACGAACTTTGTAGCCCTGACATACCTGCATTTAAAACTCACGAATTCTTTTACTTGATAGACTCCAAAACCAGCTCCACCAAACACTGCAAATAAAAGCAGTGAAAAGCATAGAGTGAGAATTCAGGAATCCTGTATTTTGTTCACAAGTCTGCTTTGGACATGGGTACCCTCCCTGTGCCTTAATTTATCCACATCTAAACGAGATTCATGAAACTTCTTCCCCATAACCTGTGGTTACATTATAAAGTTTGAATAACAATATTTTTAAGTTTTTCATTCTTTCAGATGGAAGTGGCTATGAAAATGGAAGATGGTCTGATTTTTCTTTATTTTTGTTGAGTGACACAGAGATTCAAAGCCATACTTCAGTCAAGGCTGCCAGCTATTGCTCTGCTCTGCCCTGCAAGGGGAAGTTGATCTTATGGAAAAGTTTTTACAGGTATCAACCATTTCCCTGTGTGGTAGAAATACTGTTTTAGCCACATTCTGTCCAGCATTACCTAGTTGGTATGGACGTCACTGCACTGGGCAAAGGAATGCCTCACAGTTAAGAGTGGCTTTTCCATTTCCTTGCCTCCTTCTGTCTTCTCCAGCTTGGCACACTCACGGTGGCTCTGCAAGTTCAGCACAGCAGAGAGTCATTTCTGAAAAGCAATCTGAATCCTTTGCTCAGTGGTGTCAATGGCAAAAAAATGCTGAAATAATATTGAAACCAGAGCAGTTCCAGTGGCACAAAAGAGATGGATTACTGCTACACCTTCCCAAGTGACCTCAAAAATTGTAGGCCTCCCAGGAGTCTGGTCTCCAGTATCATGTACATCTGTTACCTTGGCTGGAAATGCTCTCCAACACTCACCGTGTCAGGAAACATTTTCCATCACCTCACTAAAACAGTCAAAGCAGGGATTTACCCAGAGCAGAGTGAAGGATAAATTCCCCAGCCAGCACCATTCAATGCCCATTTGTTTTCTGGGCCAGGTAATGGCTCAGCAGCAACGCAGCAAGCACAGGGTTTGTGTCATCTGCTCTTGGCTCACAGACTGAACCTCATGTCTGGGGTAGCAATGAGACTTTATATGCTGTTTAAGTATTTTTTCCTAAGTGAAAAGTTGCAGAAAGCAGAAAATGAGAGGGTTTGTTGTAATTCGAGTAGAAATGCTCAGGCTTGTTGTCCATAGAAAAAGGTTGGTTGTTTACTGTTGGTTCATTAAACTCACCATTCTTTTTCTTGGATGCTACTTTCTCTCTTTATACTTTCTTTTTTCCCCCTCTTAATCAACATCTGAGAAGTGAACAAGTGAAATTCTGAGGGAAATATTTAGCATTGAAGTGTGTAAGGGAGGAAAGTCAGAGTTAGTTTTAATACAGGACTGGCAGGACCACCTGGCTCATGGAGTAAAGTCCTCAATTTTATCCTTTCCATGTGTGCATTACTGCTATTTTTAATGACAGGAAGTATTATTAGGGTTCTCTGAACTAAAACTAGCTAAATAAGAAAAAGATCTCACATCAGTTGTTCCCTTTACAAAAAGAAATTCATGGTGGTTGGCCATCTTGATGTTATCCTATTTTATGCACAAATACCAATAATACTATTATCACAAATACAGCAACAACAACCATTCCAAGTTCTTTCCAGACAATAACTAATTCAAAAGAACTTGTCTTTTCTAAACACTTTTCCCTGCAAATGTTTCCTGTCTGTTCTTAACCACCATCTCATTTTTGGAATCTCTTCTGTCTCATCTTTCCCTTTCTCTACCATACAAGCAGATACCCCCATAAATCTCTCTGCCCAAGAGGCAACTCAAGAAAATCCTCCATCCTTACAGTCCCATTTGCATTTGCTGGTAACATGACTCTAAATTTTCGGTTGAGGCCTCCTTTAATTTGAATGCAGATAGTGAAGCATATACTTTCTCCCATGAGTTCCAGCACGGTTTAATCAGACCTCTGATAGGGTTGTATATAGTAAAATGCACCACAGTTTTGTATCAGTCATTACTGCATGCTGTTATTATCTTAAAGTAGTGCACTAATCTGGATCATTGTCCTTGGATTTTCAAATACAAAAATAGAAATTTCTTTAAAAATAAGCAAAAATGGTCCTTGTTAATCATTTAATGGGAGAAACAGAATGGTTCAGTTGCACTTCTATGTGTATTGTTCATTGTTATTTATTATTTTTATTTTTTATTTTTATTGTTGTTGTTATTGTATTTCCATGTGAAGAACAAGAGTAATCATTTGCTATTCTCAGAGATGTAACATCACTCATTGAAAACCTAGACCCTTAAGCCATAGAGTGTGAATTTATGAGGCTTCCAGTGTTCCTCACAAACTTTGACTGAGAGAATAAACATGCTTGTTGCACAAACAAAGATGCTTTATTAACTCTAGTACAAATAAGCACTTTTAGTGTTCTGATAAATTAAACATTTAAATTGGAGAAAAGATCCTTCTTTGTCAAATTTAACTACCTAAGAAGGGAAGAAGACATTAGTATATATTATAAAGCACAGACCATCTACCATCAATATTCTTCAATGTCCACAACAATACAGAATTTTATTAATATAACTTCTTCATTGAAAAGAAAAGAAATTACAGTTTTGCAGTGTCCTGCATGTACAAAAGGATGATTATGCAAATGGCTGTGCAATCAGCTGCATTTTTAGGTAAGTAAATTATCAGATATCCAGTGCTTGACATTGTGCAGGGAATTTTGAAACCTTGGTCATCTTGCAAAGCAGAATGACACTGACATCAAAAAAGCCAGTCCATTAAGCAAAATGAAGCACCTCTCCTTCTGTGATTGCCTTTTTACCGTTGAGCTGTCTCACTTAAGCTATGTTAGCTTATATTAAATAACCCACCCAGGCCATTTCAGATGAACATGATAAGGAGCACTTCAGAGATGTAGGTCTAAAGTCAAGAGAAAGCTTTCCCAATCAATCCAGGCTCTGGTTTTGAGCCCAGGACCTGGACACCTCATTCCTGGGTGCTTTGTTGATCTCTTCTGTCTGATGAGTCCCATGCCATGACATTAGTTTGTTTTTCTGTGTCTGTGCCTTCTGGCAATAAAAGAAGGATTGAGACTGATAACAGTCACAATATAATATTTCTAATACCAAACTCAGCACTACTGCATAACAAGTGATGTTTATTTCATGACAAGGAAGTCGCAAAGTGAAGCGTTTCTGATTACAGTTTTACACTACTCAGAGGATGGATCTGTCGGGACAGCAGGCTTTATGCTGCAGACACATTCATTTGAAATCCTCTCAAGTATTCTACCATGTGACTTGAGGAGATAAAGAGCCTCCTTTAAAGTATATTTCCATAACCCACATTGAGTGATGCTAAGTACAGTGGTATCTGTCCCACTGGATTAACTTTTAATTATTGCAATTTCTCTCATGAAAGAGACTGTAAGATAGCACAGCAGCTCTCTACACATTCATTCTATGAGCAGAGGACATTTTATGTTAATTTACTGATTTATTTAAGACAAGAATTCCAGCAGCAAGTGACAGTAAGTAGGAAAGTATAGCAAAACTCAATATATTCTCATCTGAGAAAATCTGACAGCAGCTTCTTTAATACTGTTTTCTTCATAGCACTTTTAATTATTCACTTCCTTTCAATAAGAAAATTCTTTTATGTTCTTCAGCCCCATTTTAGCCTAGTTCTTATGGCATTTCTTTGGATATTGGCATTATGCATTGTTGTTACAGATACTGAAGTGTTTGCTTGAAGCTTCACTAGCACACAGCATGACTTGGTGTCTCTTCCAGAAATCTTCAGGTATACATGGGTTCAAAAATCAAGCAGAAAAAGAAGCAGGAAGCAGAAATAAATGAAATACTTTTATTTGATGGATTTCTACTATCTCTCGCACTGAGCTGTCTTGTTCAACACCGATAGATGACGCCAGCAGAAACGTGTCTAGTTACACAGTGCTAAAATGGTTTTATCTCTGTGTGATTTGTATACATTCAAAGTACATCAAGAGAAAATTAATGCAAAATACAGGATTATCAGTGAACATTAGTAGAAAGGCATTAGAAAGGAATTTCTGAAATACATTTTTGTGGATGAAATCTCTCAAATTCGTATCTACCTTATTCACTTGTAAAAGAAAAGAACATCTTTTTCTCCTATTTCATGATGATACAACATTTGCTTAGGATGCCCATCAAGAAGGGTCAAAAAAGCATAAGAAGTAACAAAATTAAGGTGTTCATTGCAAATGGGAAATACTATTTTACACATTTTGCAAATTCATCACCTTTTGGTAACCTTTTGGGAACATAGTGTATATAAACAAAATTTCTGCATGCTGACTGCAATATGACACGTGCTAAAGTTAACTGCACGTGATAGCAAAGGTGTGAATACCTTAACAAAATATAACACTTACCATGACTTGAAGAGATATTCATTTTGATTTGTTGTCCATAGTAAGACCGCATATAGCTTTTAAATGGTTTCAAAATCTACAAAATATTTTCTTGTATACAAAGGCAAAAATAATTAGTGGTTTATAGTATAAAGAGCACTAGAGTTTCAGCAGCAGTTTGCAGGTCTTTGCTTATTAGTATAAAATTGAAAGAATTTTCTATAAAAAAATTGCTGCAGTGGGCTCAGTTATGTTTAAAAATCAAATAAATGGTCATAGTTATTCTTATTTCTTATGGTAGAAATAGCCACACAGAGGATATGCAATACTAAGACAGATCCTTACAGCAATTTTTCTTTATTTTCTTTCAAAAATGTGTATTTATTGATTTCCTCTATTTTGTAGTATACATCAGCTGCCTGTTAGACTGGTAATCAGTTGGCACCATTTTTGAATATGCATCTTCACTAAGTAGTTTATTAAAGTGTTAGGGGATCACTCCAACTGCACATGTCAACATCATCCAGAACCAAAGGAGTGCGACTATCGTTAACCAACAGTTTCTCAATCCTTAGCTTTAGCTGAGACTTTTGACAGAGGCTGGGAAAAGCTTTCACTGCTATTTCCTTCCTCAGAAGTTCCTCTGTATCCTCTGTCTCTAAAGCAGAAGAAAGCTTTGAATGTCTTGAATAAAATGGATTTTTACGGAATTCTGTAACTAGTCTTTTATGACCCAAAAACCTCACACCTCTTCTGTAATCAATGAGCTTTTGGAGCCTACCACCAATGTGTTGTTAATGCTGTGGATTCAAAATATCAATACAAAGTTAAACTGAAGAGCTGCATCAAAACTTAAGACTGCCTTAAAATTTACAGTAAGAATCTCCACTCACTCAGGCTAACACAGATATGAGAATCAGCTAGAAAAGGTGGTAAGTTCATTGACTGGGAACTTTGCCATAGCAGTTGCAAGCTGTTACTCTCTCCCCCTTTCTTTCCACTTTCAGGTGGACCCAGGTATCCCATGGGGACTGGACAAATGTCCCCTAAAATGGGAACATCATTATCTGGGAAAGGGTGTGCCCAGCCAAGTCAGAGAGTGCAGTAAACCACACAGCAGCCTCTGTTAGAAAGGGCTCTACATCATTCAAGTGTTCTTATCTGTGGAGGGGGAAAACAGAGGAAGAGAGATAAAAACATCACCTGTCTTTGGGAAATACCCAGTGAGGAATTAGGGACACTTCAGTTATAGGAAAGGGAATATTTCCTATGGAACCAGTCACAGTGGAGCTACACAGTTGGAAACCTGTGTTTATTTTTGCCTCTGAAAACATAGGAGCTCTAAATCTCGTGTCTTCTGCAAAACAGCTCAGAGCCAGTAAAGCAATCTCAGCCATTTCAATCTGCAGGAAAACTGAAGAGCTGCCAGGAAAACCACCTGATCGCCACTGACACACAGAGGTGCTATTATTTACCACTCAGTGAGACCAGCAAATGAGTATACTCAGCAAAGAAAAATGTTTTAGACGAAGTAATTATTTGACCAGTGACCTTAAAATATCCCTGTTGTTAAGAGTTTTCCTTGCAGAGGGCAGTCTCTGTAATAGGATCAGGCAGTATGTTTCTTCATGCCAAGTCACTGAATGCT
Organism: Sakesphorus luctuosus; assembly: GCA_013396695.1. Lineage (NCBI taxonomy): Eukaryota > Metazoa > Chordata > Aves > Passeriformes > Thamnophilidae > Sakesphorus > Sakesphorus luctuosus. The sequence goes on from VWZD01008514.1 coordinate 1,774,137, forward strand.
AAAATGATTTGTCATCTTTTGCCACAGGCCACTGCCTGACACACACATGCCACAGTCTAATGTTGCGCCTGCTTTGACATCAAAGTGTCTTCCTTCAGCCATTACCAACAAGAGGAAAGGCAAACAATGGCAGCAATTTCTATTCTTCCTGAGAGAGTTTTAATTAAATAAATGGTCTCAAATAACTTACTAGGACTAAGGCGGGGGAAAAACCTTTCATCATAAAATGTATTAAATCTATAAATCCTGCTTAGTCTCTCCCCCTGCAATTTTTTTATTTACTTCAATGTCACATTATTTCATTCTCTGTAGAGATTTATGGCAACATTATATGACATCTCCTGGGCTTTCACAGTCTCTCACCTTTTACAGCTCCTTCTTAATGCCATGGGTCATAAATGACATGGTTCATCTCATTTTACAAAGGGAAAGGGAGAAAGAAATATACCATTGTGAATAGGTTCACTGAGACTTTTGGTATCAGCAACTCCACCTGTTTTGAGAGATGTGTGATTTCTACAGCATACTCCAGAGTCCTGATTTACCAATTCCAATTAGCAAAGCAGCAATGTAGAGAAAGGTGTGCTCCAAGGTGGGATCAAGGTGCTGCAGAGGCACATTCTCAGGTTTGATGGGGTTGTCTCCGATCTTCCTATTTAGATGTAGTTAATCGGTGCTATTCACTGATGTGTCTTCACAGAGCTGGTCTAGAGAGATCACACTTTTCAAGAGAAGTCTCAGAGCAAAATCCTCCCTTCTTGTCCATCACATTTTAAGGAAAATAAAGTGAAAAAAACTGTATATGCCAGCCAAATCATTGCAAGATTCTTTATTCAAATGAAAGAGGTCCTTCCAATGGCAAGTGGCGTTATAATTATAGACCAGAAAAAAGCAAGATCAGCAGCTGCTGCTGCTGCTGCTGCTTGTGTTTGTTCCCTCTGTAACTGACAGGACAGAGTACTTGGCAAAAACAGACCTCCAGAAGTGGAAAGACATTTTAACCCCTGTTCTTGTCAGTCCACTCCTCCTGGGGCTCTGCAGCAGCAACCCCTTGCTTCAGGTTAAGGGAAGAGCAAGGTGACTATTGCAGAGCTGAAGGGGACTTTGTTTGGGACGTCTGAGAAAGAGGAAGGGTCCAGGATTTACTTTCGGGCTTGGATTGCCAAATCAAGATAGCAGGTCAGTGGATACAGCGTGAGCTTAATATGTTTTTACAGTTGGCTTAACTCAAATCTCTCACTCACTTTCTCTCCTATGCCATGAACCAAGCAATAAGGGGATACAATGGCAAGGGTTAGGTCTGCATAGAGGCACTATTTATTTATGTATTCTTTAATGTGCCTTTCATGGTTAGTGAGGGAACACTGATGGTTGTTATTTTTTACTGTAGTTTCTCTCTGAATCCTAATGCATCCTGAAATTCTCAACCAGGAAAAAAAAACATTTACAGCTGGGCTCAATATGAATGGGGGACACACACTAATATTTTTAAATGTTTATGCCTAAAATCTTCTGATGATCTTAGCAAAAGTGGAGCAATATATAACTCACATTTCAGCCTGTACTTGAGAAATGTTCAGAGAGTGAACAAACACTGAGCAAAAATAAAAGCAGCATGATAGATATGAGTCAAGGTCCCTACAGGCAGCAAATGGGCATAACTTGTGTTATGTCCCCAAAACTCACAAATCCACACCAACATAAAGCCTAGCCCTATATCTGCTAATGAAGTTAAGGGCAACACAATTAATAGAACTGTTTTTCATAACACAGGTGCCTGTGGTATCCAATCTAATGTGCTCTGTCCTTCTTCCGCCCTGGCCAAAACAGTGCTCAGGAAGGAATGTGCTGGGGGGCATCATTATGCTTTGCTCTTCCTGTTTGTCTCCCTTTTGGCTTTTAAATTTCCTGTGGCCACAAGTAATGTTGGAAGGACTCTCAGTCAACATGCTGCCCATGAACCAAGGGCTTGGGACCACTGCGCCAGAGCCAGGCTCAGCCCAAGCCTTTATACCAAAACTTCTCATTGGAGGGGAAGGCCATACCCAAGCCGTTGTAGTTGTTCCCAGAAAAAAAAAAACAAAAAAAAACACCCACAAAAAAAAAAACAAAAAAAAAACCACAAATGCAGATTTAAATTTTTGTTTGCTGTGTTGTGAAAACTAGTCAGACAGACACATAGCTGTGTTTCATAGTTTCGTACAGTCCAAAGCATTCTATAGTCACCTAATCTGACCTAATGTGTATTTTAGGACATTGAACTATATTATCCTGAAGTCTCTATACGAACATAATGATAAATGTTAAACAAAGCATTTTCTTAATAGGAAGTTAAAACACAGTGCACTAAGGCAAGGCAGGGCAAGGAAACCAAGGCACCAAAGCCTGAAACTGCTCTTACAGTCCCACTTTTATTTACTCCATTTCAGAGGCAGAAAATAAAAGTAGGGGCCAGTGCCTCCCCAGTTAATGAGAAGAGTTTCTACTCAGAGCCAACAGCATTGAGTAAAGTAGTGCTAAGAGAGATGACTGGGATGTGGTTAAGTGAAGTATAGTTGCTTGAATCAAGCAGACAACTTGCACTTCATGAATAAAACTCTCTTCTCCCAGTCCCATGCCAGGAGGGAATATTCTTAATCCTGAATCCTATTATCATTATAACTCTGCATTTTTGGCCAAACCCCGTGCACTAGGCCTTGCAAAACAGGATTTGCTTCAGCTCTGTAGAGGAGCAGGGCTCATTTTGTCCAACTGTAGCTACTGACCAGTTTCTGGCACTGTCCACTCACTGGGATGCCTGGGAGGAACAAATCCTTGAATCTCATATGCAGAAACTGAGAACCATGTTTTTGACACTAATCATGCCATCCTGCAGAGCTGCAGATGCTATGAGGGTGCTGCAAGTGATCTTGTTCTCTCCATGGCCCATAGCAGAAGAGACCACACAGAAAGTTTAACAAATACCCAGATAGCAGAGGAGACAGGCAGAGACCTCAGCCCCAGCCCTGTATGTCTCAGCTCTGTGAATTCTTCCTGAAGGTCATCTTCTGTCCAGCTCTCTGCTCTTACATTAAAGACCCTAAAACACAGGATGTCAATCTAGTCCTGTGTTCTGACAGTTGGTTGCCCCAACAGTTAAGAATTTGTGGTTTACTTCATCCTGTGTTTGTCCAACTTCATCCTGTCATCATGGCACCGAGTTACACTGAGGGCCTGGGTTCCCACTGAGCTATAAGCCCTCACATTGTCAGACACCTTTTCAAGATCTAAGACCCTAAATGCAGTCGGTCCCACTGGAGATTTCCATTATAAATTGGACATTAATGGGGAGATAGAGACACATTTGTTGATGAAATGGATTGAACATATATACTGCAGAGCATCAATGGGGTGATCCCAGGCAACTCAGTGTATTTTTAGGAGTATTTTTTTACCCCATTCCTTCCCTATAGCCCAGCAACAGATTTCTTTCATTGTTTATAAAGCCCCATTTCTGGTGGAGAATGGATTTTTTTTAATTTTCTTAAGCATTGCATCCTGACCACAGGATTTTTAGCAGACAGGTCTGCATTTCTGCATGCCAGTCAGCAAGTTTGGTTCCTGAATTGAATTTCAGGGAGTACAACAACATAATAAAAAATTTAAAGGTCTGTGCCAAAGCTCAGGAAAACTACCATTTGGATGCTAAAACATAAAACCTATGCCTCTTAAAAAGCAACAACAACAACAACAACACACCAAAAAAAACCAAACAAAAAAACCCCAAACTAATCTGCAATTCCACACTGGAAAACCTCAAGCAGCCATTCTGCAGAGGAAAAGAGACAGCCTGTCAGCAATATAAGCGTTCTGGTGTCTTTTCCCTGCTGATTGCTTTGGTGGCTAAAAGAAAAAGTGGCACTTTTACAGCTGAATTTTAATGGCGTACTTTATGCTCTGCCTCAGAGACAGAGCCAAGCTGCATAAAATGCTACCAAGTCATCTATTAACTTGGGCTTCAGATGTTTTTCCCCAAGTGTAAGTGTCCTACAGTGGCATCACGAAAATATAAAGAATTATGTTTGTGATACACAGTAACTGTCTTGAGGTTTTGTGCCTGTCTAAGTTACTCCCTTTCTTGCATGCTGTATAAAAGTGCTTTCACCCATATTTGGAGTTAGGGGTTTCTTGTAAGCACATCAAAGTTCCTGTAGCATCTCCCTACACTGGGTACGCAAGTAATAAACCCAACATAAAGTATTCACCTGTGTACTTTTAGTAGTACTTTAATTACACTGTTGCACGCTGCCTACCTGAGCAATCCCATGTCTTGTTTTGCATGGCCATGCAATGCTGAAGTATTGATGAGTAAGTCTGGCAGCCAACAGGGATCCCCAGCTGATCTCAGCGGCTGTCGTAACTTCTAATGAAAGAGGCAGTCTCCAAATTTCATTTGGTTTTTGGATTATTATAATTACCAAAGCCAGCTAAAAATACTGGCTGGGGAGGAAGGTACATTTGTATAATTTAGCTTTATTTCTTTTACCAAGAAAATGAAAAGCTTTGAAAAAATGTCAAGCAAATTTACTTCCTATTCTTTGCTCACAGCAAACTGAAGCAAACTGAGAGTAACCAGAGACTTCAGAAGTGTAACAAGTCTCTGCCACTCTCACCCAGGAAGGTGGCCACACTCAGTGCTAACTTGTTGGGTTTGGGTAGTCTTTGAGGTAAAGCCCAAATACAGCCTTGCATCAGTCAGTCTGCAGGTCTCAACAGGGCTGGTAACTGCAAGATTTTTATTTCTCTCTTTCTATACACATATATGAATGCACATCTCATGTATTTATGTACACATACTTTTATATATTTGCATGTATATCTATGCATCTATCTATACAAGGGTGCATTCAGATTAGGATATGCTGTCTAAAATGTTGTTGATTTCCTGCTTCTCTTCTGTTTCTAGGGACAGCCTGCCAAGACGATGACAGTCACTTATTCCAGCAAAGTAGCAAATGCCACTTTCTTTGGATTTCACAGATTACTCCTAAAGTGGAAAGGCAGCATCTACAAATTACTGTACAGAGAATTTATTGTTTTTGCTACTCTTTACACAATGATAAGTGTATTATACAGGTACATTTTTTCCAGTTCGCATCTCATTAACTGTTATACTGAAGTTTCATACTTCCTAGTGCTAGGCTGATGAATGATGGGGGGGAGGTTACTACATAATTATTATCTTTTCCTTGGAGCTTTTCTAATATGCTTTCCTTTCCATGTTTACTGTTCCCAAGAAAGTATGTAGGGAATACTGTCTCTGTCTATCTTATTCAGCTGATTGTATTTTCAGCCTAGCATTGAACAACTATCTTACTGAGGTTACACTAAATAAACCCCCATAGCTAGCCTAGGTTATACAGCCTTTGTCATTCTGACATGAGCTGGAGGTGCTGAGTGTGCATCTCTGCTTAAATGATCAGTATGGGCCTTTTGTTCTCCTTGAAGAACTCTTGAGTCTTCAGTTGCTCAGTAGTAGTATCTTTAACAAGCCTGAGAGGTAATAATTTGAAAGTCAAGTTATACATCCAGGAAAAGCAAAGTTCTGCTTAAAGCTAGGAAAGCATGCAAACTTTATTTTTAGGCTTGCAGAGAGTCAAGGAAAACTTCATGGAAGCCATACACAGTTAATATCTGTGTGTCATCCTGCGCCTGGGAGGGTCAGTTAGAAGAGTTGCTTCTTCCACCAAGGTGTGAATTAAACAGCTGTATGATAGATGCAATGCATCAATTGGTACAGTGAAACTTTTAACTGATGAAGTACACTACACAGAAGTATCAAAATCACAACTCAACTCTTACCATGGTCTGTAATTATATCTGTGACTGCTTTTTATGTGAAGCAAGGGGAAAATGAGCTTCAGGTTGTGATTAATCACTAATTTTCAAAAATGTTCAGTAATTTATACCTTTAAACTCAGAAAGAAAGTTACAGTATCCATATGAAAAGAAACATCAGTCTCAAATTTATTTAAATTAATCTAGTTTTACTGAAATGTCAGGCAGAGGAAGACCATGGTAAATACAACATGGAAAGCTTTCTACATGTGCCCCAGCTTTTATTCCGCAATTGTAAACAAGCCCCACCAAATATTTATTATATGTTTCTTTTCTCTGAAGTCAAAGAATAATTGTAATAATAATCATCTACAAAAATAAAGAAGAATGATTATATTTAACCTTGTTGTATTTTGTTACATATCTTTTCCCATGAGCAGAAGTTGCTGCAGTCCTCTCATTTGCTACAATGTGGTGAATATTTTCCTGACTGCAAAACAAATACCACTTTTGTATTTTTAATCTTGTGGAAAAGAAAAATTTCATAGGAGTAAGAGTAAAAAAACTGCTGCAACAACATAACATTTTCAAATAAGAGCAGATAGAAATTGGTAACTGCTAACCCCTCTGGAAAAGGTGAGTGAACTCTACTTGCAGACTTCCAGTTTACTGTCATCTTCAGTCAGTATGAAACAGCAAACTGATTCTCTCCAGGTATATTGATCCTAATTAGTAGTGCCAGTCAAACTAGTCATAAGAAAACTGCAAAGACTGGGGAATAACATTGTCTTTTCCTCCAGCTTCTTTAATTCAGGCCAAAAGCGTCCAGCACATTACCTTTAAGAATTTGCTTGAAGACATTAGCCAAGGCTGCTCCTCATTGCACATACCTGATTATTTATACATGTTTGCACTTTGTAACTAGTGCCAGAATATTATGAAAGGACAAATATGTTTTATTTTTGCTGCAGATTTTTTCTTACAGGTAGCCAAAAACGGTTCTTTGAAAAATTATCCATTTACTGTGACAGATATGCTGAACAAATCCCGGTAACTTTTGTGCTTGGTAAGTACCAGCTACACATGAAATTATTCTGCAACGCTGTCTCTGTTCAGGCATTTTGTGAATGTTCATGCATGGAAGCATTTCAGAGCTGAGAAGCACGTGGGATGTTAGAGGCTCACGATAAATCATTAGCTTCCAACGGGTCTCCTTAAACTCAAGTTGCTGTTGTGAAGTCAACATTTATGCTTATGATCTTACTATACCAACAAAAAAGGTTTCCATGCCTATAAATGTGTGTGTATATACATATATATATATATATATATATGTGTATATATATTGCTGACTAGGACTGATACATTATGCCTGATCTTTCAAGGCACTAAATCCACTTAAATTTCACTACACAAGAGGAAATTTGGAAGTTCATAGGTCTGAGCTACTCAGCTGGAATATGCCATGAAGTTGCAGTGTCTAGTAAATAATTAGCAGTGATTGCATTCTGGGTTTTGACGTGACTTACTGCATTTATTCTGGGAAATGTAGCAGCTTAGTGTTAAGAATAATACTCTGCAAACTAAATCAAAGTAACCTAAACAGAAATCCTGAGTGGCACTGGACTTTTTTTCCCCCTTCTAACCCCCAGGTTTCTACGTTACTTTGGTGGTGAATCGCTGGTGGAACCAGTTTGTGAACTTGCCCTGGCCTGATCGTCTGATGTTCCTCATCTCCAGCTGCGTGCAGGGCAGGGACGAGTATGGGCGCTTGCTGAGGAGGACCCTCATGCGTTATGTGAATCTCACATCTCTGCTGATCTTTCGCTCTGTGAGCACAGCTGTGTACAAAAGGTTCCCCACCATGGACCATGTGGTAGGAGCAGGTACCGGAGTCCTCCTCCCCAAAATTGCTGTACTTTCCCTCAGAGGTGGGGACACAGGAAGAGAAGGAGCCAGGCTCATTTTTTCTTTCCTCTGTGGCCCCATGTGTGCCTCATACTAACACTTGTCAAAGCGGTCACCTTTTTGTTAGTAACTTAAATTATGTGACTTCAAGCATGCATCTTTAATGTTCTTAAAGTCTTCATCTAGCAACACTATAGAAATCAAATGAGTTTGAGACTCTTACGTGAATCTGCTTTCAGACACATGGAGGCCATAGGCCTGCCCCAAACACTCAGGCATATGGAGCAGGTATAACACTCTCTAAAACAAGAAAAATAACAAAGCTGCAATGTAGTATGATGCAGTAGGAATGGTGATTTGTTGTATGGCATTGCCTCAATGTCCAGCATATAACTTTATCTCATGGGATCTCTGCAAGCACTTCACAAATACAGCTTTATCTCAATTTGTTTCATGTACCCTGCTTTTTAAGTAGATTGTACATTTCAAGTGTTGTCATTTACTTAAAAAAACCCTTAACCCCAAGGGTTTTTTTCTTTAAATGTAAAACCTTACCTTAAATTTAGTTTTTCAGGGATAAATGTACTATTAAGCACACCTTCATGTTCTGTTTTGATAACACAGTGAGTCTGATGATGGTGAAGACAGTTCAGTCATGTAATACATGATTGTTTATTATTAATACTCAATGACTGACCATTGAGTATTTAAAGGCAAGGGACACTGTGCCTTCTGAATGGCATGGTAGAACACCAGTGCAAAGGTGTGGGGATCTGTTCCAAATAGGAGAAGTCATATGTTTTTTACTGAATGTCTTTCATTTCCTAAATTTCTTCCTTTGGCAGAGATTATTAAGTAACGTTTTAGCACGTTAAAATATGCAGTGTTTATGTATGTATGGACATTTCAAATATGTGTAAGAACCTTTGGATATTAAAAAAAATCCAGGCAGAATGCACCAACCTTGCTGAAAAAAAAATCATTTATTTTGGATTAATTGGATTTTGAAGCTCTTTTCCTTCTGCTGTTCAACAACAGTGTTTACCTGGGCTTGTGAGAGGTCAAGGAAGCTTCTGTCACTCTCCCCAGCAACCTGCTCCTACTACGCACTGGAAAATTACAACATTTCCAGGCAGCTAATCCAGCTCTGCCTCCCTATTGTGAACAACAATCTGTTCCAAAAGAGACAGAATGTCACAGTGTTGTGCAAAAATTGTAGACTGGAAAACAAGTTTCGGTTGTTGGGCTTTTTTAACAGTGAAAAATATTCTACCATAAACTGTCTATCTAAGTATTGATAGTGTAGTCACCTCTGCATTTCAGTCCTTGTTCTGTAGGTTTTAAAGAGTATCCTGCTGCATAATTTTTATTGATACAGTACTGAACACTTCAGGGTATATTTTTCTCCTATTAACATCCAGTGATTTAGACAATATTCTGCAACCATCCCCTCCCTAGCTCCCTATGGCATTATGTATCAGACTGCATGGGAAGGAGGCATTTCATATGAATGTGAGCAGCAGAATCTGATACTTACAGCACAGTCATCATTGAAACAACTTGTGAAGATTTTGCATTTTGCTGTCAAACTCTGAACTGCCACAGTGTAACTACTGCTATGCATTTCTCTTTTCATCAAATGAACTGCTTAAATTCATAGATTTTAAATCTGAGAACAGTATTATGGTAATCTAGTCTGACTCATCCATAACACAAGGCACAAAAGCTTACTAACAGCATCCTTTATCATGTTGCAATTTCTGACTGAGCTGTAATATCTTCTAGGAATATAACTAGCACAGATTTAAAATTCAGCTGGATGTGCTGGAGACTACACTACGTTCTAGGTGAACAGACATTCAGGTGAACTTGCTGTTGAAGAGGGAAATTTTATCCTCAGTCTGAATTTGCACAGAGTCATCTTCTATTCACTGGATTTTGTAATGGGTTTGGGTTCTTCTCTTTTTTTAGTTAGATGAAAACACCAATTTTTTCTGTCAATTGTCACCTGATAGCAGAGTGCATAAAGGCTTGAAAAAAGCTCAGAAGCTTTACCCTATGTAGTCTCTCCCTATAGGATATGCTCTTCAGTGCTGGACCTTCCTCCTGACTCTCTTTTGTGTTTTAACATTCTTTGTGGAACTGTAGGCAGTAGTTGCAAGTAGATTCATGACATGATGCTGAGTGCTGCAGCACATATGTCATATGTCAGCAGCAGTCCTGAGCAGAGCACTCCTGTTGGCTGCAAGGTACAAGAAGGAACCTGGATGCTCAAGAACACAAGTCTTAAAAATCAGAGTAAAGAGTGAACAGCTGGGAAGAGAATAGCCCAAAAGAACTGATAGGAAATGAAGAGAAACATGAGCTGTGAGCTCGACAACTTGAATACCTACGGATGACTGAAGTCTGCAGTCCCAAATCCTCTACTGGAAGGAAGCATATAAATTAACTCTTTCCCATATAACACAGAAGTAGAAACTTATCTACTCGTTGTTGTTCCTTCTTCTCTAACCACTAGTGTTCAGAATATTTGATGTGGGTACCCTGAACCATTCTTGTCTCAAACCATTCAGTTTTGATAGGAGAACTGAATACTCCTTGAATTACTTGAGGGAAAACATGAGTTATTTTTCCAGCCAGGCTTGTGCTCTCATCAACAATTTTCCCATAAGATCTCTGTGGCTGACACTGTTCACATTAGTGTTGATTGCACCCCATGTCAATCTTCTCATACTCTCACAAGGATTCAGTGCCCTGTCATTCCTTAGATCATCCTTTTCAAGATCTTGGCACAATATTTGACAAATATTTCCAGTTTTCTGGAGCTGCTCCAGTTTTCAAGTGTTTGTCAAAACCAGTGTTCTTGTTTAGAGAGTTCCTCAGTTAATTCTTTGAATACTCCTAAAAAATTAGTATGACCACATTTAGAAACCATGTGATTTTATGAACTGAGGTTTGATATCCTCCATTTTTCCTTGACCACTGTAATAACAGTGAGTGGTTCTGAACCTCTTGTTGTCTGTACTGCCATAACCTTCACCAGCAGTAAGAGCAAGCCACAATTACTATTTTCTGCAATAAGAATACTGTTATTAATATTCATCAAAGATAATATTTAAATAATATAAACACAAATGCTTAAACTTTAAAACTAACGTCAAATTGAACTTTACTGTTGAAAGGACAAGACTTTGTTGAGCTTTCCTAAATAAAAGGTGCCCAGTTTCAGTGGGAGCTGTTGGAGCTTTGCTGTTCTTCATGACACCCCTCAGGTTGTGTCCTTCCAGATAATGACTTCCCAGAGCCTCCAAGTGACTTTCATCCAGACAGTCAGTTTTCTGTTATTCTGCCTCTCTGTTTCAGACTGACAAAAACATCTTTTCCTGTCCTGTAGTGATCAGGCTGGCCAGGCAGAAACTGAAGGCAGCCTGAAAGATTTAATTTTAGGAGTCAAGAATCATGACTAGCAGGTCAGTTTGTCTGGTTGCCTGATTATTTCTGTGCAGTTAATTATGAGAGCTGGCTGGAAACTGCCCAAGGACCTTTTAAAAGCTTTATCTTATTCTGCTCTCACATTCCAGGATACTGCAGCAGTACTGTCTTGCTGCTGACCATTTCCTCTATGACAGAATATTCTGTCCTGTCCTTGCCTTCCTTCTCAGCAGTTGCAATATTTCAAATCTCCTGTGTTGACTTGTTACAACTGTACAACAGTGACATCTTCCTCAACAACAGAATATTTAAGAAGGTCACTTGTTTAGCAAATCTCCTTTATCCTTATTCATGCTTTTATATAACAAAACTGAGTTTCTGGATTTTTTTTCTGCCTCATGTATCTTTAGCAGTGTTAGCAACCACGGACATATTCTTAGTTACTAGTTGGAGTCTGATCTGAATTCCTGTATTTAAATTTCACCATTCAATCTTGTCATTGATTGGCTGAGCCACTTGTTTAGGGGCTATCATGTTACTAATTTTGTCCTGATTCAGAGTGAATGTCACCTCAGCAAAAGAAGCTTTATACCCGTTCTGATAGATGACACACACCTGAGCAAAAACTAAGATCCTCCAAACCTGAAGATTGCTCCAATCCCAGAAAATGCAGGATTTAGACAAAGGAAAATGTGACTTTTCTGGGGTTGCTTTTTCCAAAGGCTGGGTGGAAGGAGGGCAGCAGAGCAGAGCAGAGTTTTCTTCCCCAGTGGGGTAGAGGTATTGCTTCAAAAGCCAGTTGCTGCTCCCTTGCCAGTCACAGACAGCAATTGGCTCTGGTGTAGGTTTTCTCACACACAGCCCTGGCTCCCCTGCTACCCAGCCTTGGATTTGCTTGCAGTAGGGAGAAGAAGAGCTTCTCAAGGCAGGAGAACTCTTCAGGAAACATAATGCCTTCCCAGCCCCCCAGCAAGGCAAATTGCCAGGCAGAGAGCAGCCTGAGCCTGCAGCCCCACAGCGTGTCACCTGGCCTGGTGTCCCATTAGCAGCAGGATTCCTGTGCATGGTTCCTTCTCCATCTCTTTGCACGCCTTCATAACCCCAGAGAAAACATGAAACAATCTGGCAGGGAAGTATTCTGCTGGCAGAAGGCACACTCTCTGTTGAGCTCTGTTTCGTGAACACATTTGTATCCTCTGTTACTTGCTCACTGCTTTGCAAGTTTACTAAAAAATTATCAGAATCAGGTCACATAACTGCCCTTGCAACATATGTTGAGATGCTGCTAAAAGCCATCATTGCCGAAAAGTGATAGTTTCTTGATTGATATATCATATTCCTTAATTTTTTGAAAGCAGAATATGAAAGTAGAGAGTAACTTGTACAATTCTTAGTATTGTATGTATCTACAATATGTCAGCAGTCAGATATGAGAACACAAGAAGAGCAAATTATTGCCTATATTGGTAAAGAGGAATTTTGTGTAGGTAGCTAATGCAAAAATAGGTTGTTTCAAGCAATATCTATCCTGGCAAATAAAGCTAAAAAAAAAAAAGAGAAGGCTACTAGTTAGAATTATAAATTGTCTTTAGAAGAGTTCTATGAAAATATACAAAAATATCAAATAAAGACATTCAAACATAATCAAAATTTGTAGTATCAGCAGCACTGAAAGCGCAGAATAAATTAAGTCTTTTGTTTTGGGTAAACAGGTTTCATGACAAGATATGAAAGAAAACTTTTTGATGACCTTAAGTCTCCCCATCTGAAATACTGGGTCCCATTTGTCTGGTTTGGCAATTTGGCATCAAAGGCACGAAAAGAAGGAAGAATTCGGGACAGTGTAGATCTGCAGACACTGATGAATGTAAGTAGAAAAAGTAAATCCACAGAAAACTGAAATTTCTATGTGATAGCTTCTCACTTACATAATTGATTTTACTTCACATGCACAGATCTCCTGTGCCATCTAAACTATCTTACTCCAGATTTATCTCACTTTTCTTTGTGTACCAATGTACACTCAAACACACACAGTAACAGTTTGCTGGGATCCTTTTTATATGACTAAGAAGGTATTAAAAGAAGCAACAAATTGATGAATAAAAAATTATTGCAACATCACTGTAAATTCATACTTATTCGATTGCTGAGGATATGAGAAATGAGAATAATCTGACATTTCAAAGATTTTAATATCAGTTTCAGGGAAGATAATCTTCCTGAATATTTCATTAAGTGGTAAAACATTCTTTTTATGATATAATATATTCTCTTTCATGTATCACTAGACTGGGGACAAGATAGAAACAGAAGAAAATTTGTGAAGAAATACATAATATACTAAGCATTCCAACTTCATAAACCAAGTGAATATTCAAAAGGGTTGCTGGATATAGTTATGGTATCAATTTATTTGTACTATACTTTCATTGCTCCCTGTTCTTTTATATGAGCAAGAATAAACAGTAACAAAATATTTATAATTCAGAATAGTACCCCATGCAATTTTACTTTGTTGGGGTTTGTTGGTTTGTTGTTGTTGTTTTGGTTTTTGTCCCTTTTAGGAGATGAATAAGTACCGGTCCTGGTGTAGCCTTTTGTTTGGTTATGACTGGGTTGGAATTCCACTGGTGTATACCCAGGTACTGAACTCTTTTCCTTTAGTAAATTCAAGACATGATTTCCATAAAAGAGGAGGTTGGTACAAAACAGTCTCAACCAGAGTCTCTGAGCTATGGAGCACTGGTTCACTCCTTCAGGATCATGGAGGCTGGTTAACTATTTAAGTCATATTTAACACAGAGATGTTTTGAAGATCTTGCATAGTTTGGAAGAGGGGAGGGAGGTACTAAAATGTTTTTATGTTTCCTGAGTGTTCTTCCTGGCCATGATTATACTTGTGGCCTTTGTATTTGCAATACCTCCCTACAGATTTACAAGTCATATGGCAAAAGGCAGTCAAAGGCCTTTGGGGATGCATTGCTTTATGCATAAGATTGTATTATTCCATTTCAATGAAGTTTTTTTCTTTTCAGGTTGTTACTCTCGCAGTCTATACTTTTTTCTTTGCCTGCCTGATAGGACGCCAATTTTTGGATACTGACCAAGGGTATCAGGGACATGACTTAGATATTTACATTCCAGTCTTCACACTGTTACAGTTCTTCTTCTATGCAGGATGGCTCAAGGTAAACTACCTTTCTGGAAAGGTGATGAGGGAACCCTCTCTGGGGGGCTGGTCAAAGTGTCAGATCTGTGACACACTAAAATCACCAAAGATTACTGAAGTTACACCAAAGCTGAATTCAGCCCCAAGCATTCTGTGGTCATATAGAAACATCATACAACACATTTTTAATTCCACCTGAGAGATTGTTTCTGTAAGGAACGGTCATCAACATGAAAGAGCCCATTTTAATAGCACCAATACAGCTGCAACTCCCCAAGGGAGTATTACTCCAGCAAAATCAGGTCTCAGGTCTTGGCCTGTAAAATGACAGATGAAAGATAAAAAAACCTTTCTCCCACTCCGCTGTGCAGTGGGGCAATACTGCTGCAGACCTGGCTTTGGCTGAAAGGAACTGAATCATACTTTCTCCTCATGATCAAAGCCAGCCTTCAGTATCTACTGTTAACTTATCAGATGCAGGCAATTAAAGTCTCCAGTTCCACAGGGCTATAAAAGGCTGACAGCCAATATTGGCTACAACTCCACTGCATAAAAATATTCATTAAAGACTTATAGAAGGAACTGGATGCTGCCCATCAGCCCATAGGTGACTGCTAGGTTAACATATCACCATCAGTCTGGTAGTTGAGTAATTAAGCCACATACCTCAAGGTGGTTCTCTCCTCTGAGGTAGACTAACTGGAAAAAGGTTTCAAATAAAAAGCAAATTGGTACATTAGGGTCTGTATACATTAAGATTCCCTTTTGTATTTATTTTTCATGGCTGGAAATTTCTAACTTTTCTGGTAGAATATAAATTCCACAAAATTGTCCAGTTTTGGAGCCCCCTTCCCACAGCCAGCTCCAAAGGGTAGAGTAAAGACTGCAGCACACCGTCCTGGCAGACTGGGAGGAAAACTGAAGTGCCTGCAGGGCAAACTCCTCTAGTCCTGTGTCCTAGGAAATCAAGGGGGAAAGGGGTTTGCTACAATGGGACCAGCCTGGATGGGAGCGTGAGAGAGAGGAAGGGGGGGCTGGTGCAGTGAGGGTAGCAATTTCTCCTGGAGAAAAG
Source organism: Sakesphorus luctuosus (assembly GCA_013396695.1). Classification (NCBI taxonomy): domain Eukaryota; kingdom Metazoa; phylum Chordata; class Aves; order Passeriformes; family Thamnophilidae; genus Sakesphorus; species Sakesphorus luctuosus. The sequence goes on from VWZD01008514.1 coordinate 1,789,538, forward strand.
TGAGGCTTTATCTCTAGGCAATGTCTTCCAGGGCTCTACTAGTGGGTTACAAAGCTGTAAGCTATTCCTGCTGACCATCCTTCTGGTGCTCCTGAGGGGAAATGGTTTCCCCTTCATCAGCACCCAAGGATATTAGTAACATCTCTTCCAGTTAGGCTTAGGGCCTCCAGCCAACTCCTGGCTATGGCAGGCATGAGATGCCATTGTAACTGAAAAATCTTCTGCACAAGGAAATTAAAGGGAGGAGAGGAAGTTTTAAAAAGCTATTTTAGTATCAGTGGTGTTCCCTCAGACCGGAGGTTCATCCAAACCTTCAGTGCCCCGAGTCAGGATATTTCTGTCTTGAAGGTTACAGCCGGTTTCCTGCCAAGTGTGTTTGGCTTTGGCTGCCAGGCAGCAAAAAGGGCCCTGAGATACTGACTTCCAGTAATGTGGCAATTCCTCAGAAATAATGATGAAACTGAGCTCATTCCTTGGCCTCAAGCCTGGCCTGTTATACCTACAACACAGGGCCAAAGTTTCCCATCATGTGAGACACTTCTAAATCCCCATTTTCATTACAGGGATAGATGGGCTGTCCAAAGAGTTTAGTTGTCCAGCACTACATTCCTTTCTGGAGAATAAAGCTGTGTCTCACATTCCAGGACCAGGTCACTCAAGGAAAATGCTGCCACTGTTGTTCCAGTCCTGCTGACATTTTTAAGCTCATGTGATAAGTTTTACAGTGGATTTTTGGGTGGTGATCCCCTGGTTTACATGAAGCTGATCCAGTGTTTTCCCTGGAAAGCCACAACACAGAGTGTGTTCTGGTCCCTCCCTATTGCAGCACTTTTGCAGCTATACCCAAAATTTAATACCATAGACCTGGTCAATGAGTGTAAGCAGAGGTGATCCCAGTCTTCCCTCATTCCTCCTTACAGGTGTTTTTGTAGGATTGGTCTACTCAGCAGTTCCTTTGTTGTCTGCCAGTGCTTCCCCATGGCACAGTGGAAAAATATCCAGGGAGCAACTGCCTTACTGTTATAAGTCATTTAGATCATAGCTGTTCATAGTGAGGTTAATGAGCAGGACTGTTTAATCCTTGCTTTACCCATATCCATATTAAACCAAGGATCTGATTGCTGCTCCTGTGCATGGCCTAGTGACCTCCAGGAAGGCTTGGAAGGGACAGCAAGAATGGAATCAGCTTCAAAAGCAGGGCTTAAAAAGATAAACAGAAGGAGAAAAGCATGGAGGGGAGAGGATATTTAACCTCAGTGTACCAAGGGAAAAAAAACAGAGAAGCAGTCTGCATTTCCTAAATTTTTTTTAAAATTTTCCTATTTCATCTTTTTATTTCTCCCTTGGCAGCTCTGTGCTTTCTCCCCACAACATACTTTGGTGATCATGGAGATGGAGGGGCAGTATCTGCTTGTTTTCCATTGGACATGAGCAGCCAGAGAGAGTTCTCTGCCCAGACTAGTTCCCAGACTAAGGTGCCTCATCACAAAGGTGCCTGAGCCCAGGGTTTGGTTGTCTCCTCCACAGGATGGACTTCTGCCTTGCAGTTTCAATCACTTCAGACAGAGAAACCTAAGTCAAAAGACTGAATTAAAAGGCAAACTCAGATTCTGTCTCTTGTATTTGGCTGGAATGACGCAAAGAGCCCACTTAAGATTTTTTGTGGGCTGCTCTTCCTTAAAAGTTTTGGAAGGTTGCCATTAGGATTAACGCCGATAAAGAAGCAGACTCCAGCTGCAAGGCTTGGGAATGCTGACCCAATGTGCTGGTAGCCTATCGCAGACAGTGGTGCAGTAACAGAGCCCCTCGCTGCTAAACCATTCATTTAAATGAGCCAACGACAAGAGTAAGCAAAGGTAATGACTATATTATGTGACACTTACCTTGGCCCAGACATATCTCAATTCCCAGCAGGCCAGAATCAACAATCATGATTGACAGCACCAGCGAGGCACAGAGTTACGGATCTATAGAGAAAGCAAGCTGCTCCTTCTCTAGGCTGGCAAAATCATCACACAGGAGATCAAGCTAAGATTGCAGGTGACAGGCAGGGAGAGAGAGAAATCCAACCTTACTTTCTCTGCAGCAATAGTCCTGACACAGCATGCCAACTTCTCTTCACTGTCTCATTTTCTTTTCAGGTCGCTGAACAACTCATTAATCCATTTGGAGAAGATGATGATGATTTTGAAACTAACTGGTGCATCGATAGAAATTTACAGGTTGCTGTTGTTATTTCTACTTCCAGCTTTACTGTAAGATAGGTTATAATTACATTTAATCCTATTTCTTCAATTCAGGAACAAATTAGGGCAACAAGTGTCAGCAAAACAAATTCTTTCCCTGAAGGAGTATCTGTGGCTGTGATCCCCAGAGTTTGTTTCTACAATCTAATTTATCTTGATTTTGTTATTTGGTGTTTATGATGCCTGACTAAACATGCAAATAGCTGACCTCAAGCTATAAGATCACTTTATGCCTTGGAAAAACATGTAATGTAGGTCAATCCTGCAAAATCCAAAAGCCATTCCCACATAGATAAGAACATATTTTGTTAATCTGAATGTCTTGAGATTAAAATACTGCATATGATCCTTTCTTTAAAGAAAAATAGGCAGTGAAAATGCTACAAAAATCAAGCAGGGCCCTGAACTAATAAGCAGGGCCAGTACTATTTGCATTCTGATGCTGCCACCCACAGCAGCATCTGTGGTTGGCACAGGAGCCAGTGTCCTTAGTGGCAGGAGCTGTGAGATGACCAGGGTACACATTTGTTGCGGTTACCCCCAGTTCCCAAACAGCCCCTGTCTGGAGTGCCATGAAGGAGCTCAGAGACTCGGGGAGGTCCCACAGTACCCACTGCTCCCCGTGCACAGAGCCAGGCACAGGGCTGGCTGAGCTGCTGTCAGACTGCACTTTGGCTGAGGGCCACTGAGACAGCAAAGCAGAGCCCAGGAGTTAGAAAGAGCAAGGACAGGCCTAGCAAACCACTGTATTAAGCAAAGTAAATGATGCAGGTTGCACTGGAGTGGGAAAGGACTTCACACTGCCAAAGATGCCCTCTGGCTTAGCACTGCTTCAGGGCATTCACACTGTGATGCCTTACAGCCCCTCATATCAAATACATCAGAAGGCACTGGAACAGGATGGTCATGTATTTGGTTTTTAATGTCTTAAAATGAGCATGAAGCCTATCAGAAAGACCCTTGACCTCTGGACATTTTAAGGAGCACAGCTAATACTTTACACAGACTTTCCATAGCACGTGGAGGATCACATTTAAGTACATCATATGTGTGGAAAGGACTTCAATCTGACATAAATATCTTTGCAGTACAGAAGACTCAAGTTACACTAAAATTTATACTTTCATGAATATAAGTGGATATAGGGGGTTTATTTTATAATACTGAATCTCTTCCCACTGTCCAGGCCATGACGCACAGCTTATGTTAAAAGGTTTCTGAAAGAATTGTTGACTCATGGAGTATAAAGCAGGTTATTTCATATACTGTACTATGCTGAAAGTGACATGATTTATACCCAAAAAAATTTAAGGTCTCACTTCTGGCGGTGGATGAGATGCACATGAACTTGCCAAGAATAGAGAAAGATATTTACTGGAATGATTCCTCTGCTCGGCCGCCCTACACAAAAGCAGCTGCTGATTACTGTATCCCTTCATTTCTTGGATCAACTATTGAAATGGGGTGAGTGGCACTAAGGTACTTCATGCTGTCACAAAGATCACCACCCCTACAGCCCCTGCTGACTGACAGTCAGCACAGGGAGGCAGGCTACGACAATGCTGCACGTGGGGAAGATGGAAATGCGGAATGATGTTAGGAGGGAGTGGACAGGCTCATGTCGGTGGGATGATATCTGCAGTGGTCCCTGTGTGCCTAAATATTGTGCACACATAGCTAAATTGTATAATTAATAAATGCAGCATGTTTGCAGGGACAGTTTGTTGACAGCCTCTGAGCACAGGATGGCACCTGAAGACAGCGACTGACTTTACTTAATAATATTTTCTTCATTACAGCTGCTTCATACATACAACTAGCAAAACAGCTATTCCTTTGCTCATTTAGTTAGCAGATGACAGCTCAGATCAGTCCAGATTTTATGAAGATCAACAAAAAATCATTCTAAGTGTTGTGTGACTTTTCATTGACTAATCTAGGCATGGAAGTTGGACTGTGCAGATTTTGTGAAGGGATGAGGAGGATTTATTTACAGAGATCAACACAAGAGCCATTGTTACAAAGAAACATATAGAGGATATAGGATTGCCCCCCGTTGTTGGCATCTACCTGAGAAACCAGTGACAGGCCAGTTAGCTTAGAAGCTGCTACTTTAAATACTTGTGACACACTATCACATAGACAGGTCAGTAGGTGTAAATACCATCATGCCTGAACAAATACCAGGCAACAAGATGTTCTTATCTGAAAATCTTTGTTAAACTTTATGCTAGCCCTTTTTTTTAACTTTAAAAATTATCTCAAGATGTTTGCGATTTTTTTATCATTTCCTGCCTTTGTCAAAATAAAATGTTCTTAATTTTGTGTTTCATTAGGCCTTGAAATTGCTGATTTCTCATTTTTAGTCCTCTTATTTTTGCTTGCATTTTACTACAAAGGACAATGGTTGATATGATTCCTTTTTATCACAATCAGCCTTTTCAGAATTATTTACTTTTGGAAAAATTATAAAATGGCAAAGAGAAAAGCAAAGAAGAAAGTAAGAAAAATTCATAGAATATAATTTATTGCTAGAGGGAAAGGGTGGCAAAGAAGAAACAATAAGTCTGCTAGCAATTTTTTTGATAATATGCACTTCACACAAAATATGAAGGAAGAAGTGAATAAAAGGTAGCTCCCTGTTAGCCCTGTGAAATACAAACAGCTCTGACGTGTTCGCTTTTTATTAATTATTTCCTCATCTGAACTGTTTATCTGTTCATATCTCTAAAAATAATGGGAAGTTCTTATGCAAACTTCAAAAACAAGTTCTAAAGATTCATCCAGGTTCAAAGCAAATATATAAAACCTGAGCCCAATTCCAAAGCCTTCTTCAGTCAACTCAGGTAGATATTTGGAGCAGGTTGCCCAAAGAAGTGGCAGATGTCCCATTCCTGGAAGCATTCCAGTTCAGGTCGGATGGGGCATTGAGCAAGCTGATCTAGTTGGAGCTGTCCCTGCTCATTGCAGGAAGGTTGGATTACATGGCCTTTAAAGGTCCCTTCCAGTACAAACTACTCTATGATCTTGACAAATGCTGGATGAAATTCCTCTGTCCCTCCAGGTTAGTGCTGCCTCCCTGTGCTCCTTAGCTCAGAATTGGCTCCTTTGCCATTGTTGCCCTCAGGACAGATAACTAGGCCAGTTTGGCTTGTCTTTGGGGTACACTGTGTCAGTAATGTGTACTGAATGGACTGTCAGGTGCAGCAAAAGTTGTTCTCATGAACCACCAAGGCTGTTCAGGAGAAGAGTACCAGGTACAGGTGAGACTTTCAGACATTCTATCACATCCCAGATGTGAGACTTGGCTATCTGAGTAATTCCAAAATTTTTTGAAACAGTTGCACTCTTCTTTCAGCATTAGCTTTTTCACTGTTGTTATTTTTACCCGAAGTATTCTCCCAAAAAATAACTGCAGCACCAAGCAGGACTCCCTTCTCCTTGTTCCCTCACCTTAAGCACAAGCCTAACCATGTGCAGCCTCAAAGGGCTGCAGCCCAAATAGGAGATGGTGTCAGACACCTGGCTGGATGCCCTCCCAGCCTGGTCCTCAGGCAAAAAGACACCTGGATGTGGAGAGCTCTCTGTGTGATCTGGCTGGTTCAAAGGCACAGACACTCTTTCTTTCCCTGGCACTCTCATCCTTTTCATGCTCTTCCTTAGCGGTGCACTAGGGCTTTGGTTCTTACGTCTTCCTGCTGAGACAGAGGGATATATGTGCCTAGAGACCTAATGCTTCCTATATGTAAGTGAAACCTACTATCTGGCTTTATTTGGCAGGCTGGCTGATACTGAATTCCTCTATGGGGAAGAGTGGCCCTGGGAAGAGGAGAAACACCGCAGACAATATTCAGTGTTGAGAAGAGTCAAGAGATTTCTCAGCGTCCATGAGGGTCCTTCCTACCCAGCTCACCGACGCTACAGTCGGCAGACAAGTGAGAATTCGGTGTTTTTCCCAGCTGATGAAAAGGGGCACATCAGGCGGCTGCAGGAAATGCACACAAGGGGCAGGCACTCTGCCTCGAGCTTCAAGAAGAGACATGAAGGAGTTGACAGAAGTAACAGGCTTCGCAGTAGCCGAGATCTGGGGCCCATAACTGAAACCTCAAGGAATGAAGCACAATTTGGTGACAGTGACACTTCATCTGAGACAAACAAGCCAGTTCCTGAGGTCGTTATCTCTGAAGCTGAGGAGAATGCGCCTGGTGTGCTGGACAAACCAGAGCTGCCAACAGAGCGCTCTGCAAGCATGCCAGAAGAGAGGCTCCAAAGGATCCTAGCAGAGGCAAATGTGGCTCTTCTGAACCAACCCTTTTTCCCCCCAGAAATGACTACATACCTCTCAAGCTCAGAGGTGCATCAGTCACTTCCTAGTGTGATAGGGGAGCTCCAACATGAGCCCCATGGCAGTAACATAGCTGGTCTCATAACAGATCATGAGAGAAGCCTTCAGCGATGGAGTTTACCAAGCTTCCATAGTCCTAATACAGCACAAAATGCTGATGCTCCACCACCACTAACAGATTCTAGGACAACTTCACAGCAAAGGACCTTCAGTGATGGAAAAACTGTTACTTCTGCTGCTGCTCCAGAGATGTTTGAGATGCAGCACATATGGGAAAACATGGACAGTAAAGAAACAGCCATAGTAGAATTTTCTAATGATGAAAGTGAAAGAAAACTTTGACCCTGCTTCCTCTGGGTTTGACCGAACTTCTCTTGAATGTGGTTCTCACACAGATTTACTAAAAGTGCAGAAGGGCAGACTCGATGCTCAGACAAGTCCTGACCAAGATCCAACAGAGGATTTGGGCACCTAAATAAGAGGCATTTTGGTGACATACTTTAAGCCACTATGTCATTAGCTTGAAACCTGTGACCTTTTGGGGAAAACATTTACAGGGAGAACTGAGAGGCTCGGGAGTATATGCAAACCCTCCAGTGCAGAGAGCACTGAGCTGTGTAGGCTCAGCTAGAAGAAACACTAAGGTTGTCAGAAGAGCAAAGATGGTTCTGTCCACTTTGCATCCAGGCTCAAGTCTGCTGTCTTTGTCCACTCCATCAGGTTAAAGTCACTGATATCCTTGTAAGACCCACCACTTGGTTTCTACTTAAGTGGCTTGAAGGTGAGGTGTGGGTTCAATTCCCTCCTCAGCCTGGAGAGATTCAGCCCCCCATCTCTCACTGCCTGGAAGAACACTTGAAAAATCAGTCTCCTCGTTTGTGTAGGACAATAGCCTGCCTCACTCCTGGTGAAGCTATGCCACCATAGGGTGCAAAAATAAAAGGATTAAATGTTTAACTTCATTAAGAAAAATGGAAGAGGCAAAACTGCTGATGAGCTAGGCATGGGAGGTCTCAGTCTTGGTCTTTGCTCCCTGGAGCACTGTATGTGGCATACCCAGTGGCTGTTTATTGTAAAATGAGGCTCCCAAGTGGCCTCCCTAGAGATCACAGGGCTGCAGCACTCTCTCAAGAGGTGATGAAGCTGCAGGAGCAACTGAGCTTAGGGCTCCACTCTTAGGGAGATCTTCAGATGGAAGTGCACAGGCTGCAGTCATCCCAGGCAGACAACAAAATGGCCCAAGACTGCCAGCAAAATTGCTCTCCATTTCTTTACCCTGCCCCCATTCCCATGCTTCTGAGACTTACTACACACATTCTCCATTAACCGATTAGGTGGCGGCTGCTGCTCCAGGGGTGGCCAAGCAACCTCCCTAAAACTCCTGGTAGTGGCCTGGCCTTTCAGCTGTCACTCCTGCAAGTTGTCTGAAAGCAGGCCAGGAAAACAGCAGCAGCTCCTTGTGTTTAGCTCTCACCCACATTTACAAAAGCGTAGTCCAGAGTATCTCCCCAGCATTCTCCCACGAGTAAATATCCAAGTAGGTGGTCTCACTAGAAAAGGGAAATACAAGGTAGCTCAGGGGTTGGAAAGAACAGAGAGAAGGAGAGATACAGAAAATTATGGGTCTGCAACAGCCAGTAAAGGCAGTATGCACTGTATGGACAGCAAGTCCACCCAGCTCTCTTGCCCAGAAGGTTGCACTTCAGACAATAAAGCAGCATCTCTGCCAGGGTAACTGTAGCCCCAGTGGCTTCTGAGAGTCTTTAGGATTCCATGAAGCTGGAAAGGGAATAAATAGACCTGCCTGCTACTGCTCCTCTGGCCAACAACTTAGGTGAGGAGCCCTTCCAGCAGGTTATCACATTCAGCAGGACTCTGCTATCTTATCTGCATAGGCTTTGAACAAAAATCAACTACCCTCTCCACTTCTACTTCTTCCAGCTTTGTTTTAGTTTGGGAATTGTCTCCTACTGATGTACACTAGGTATGGTCTGAGCAGAGCCACCTTTTCAAATCCTTTGAAGACACTTAGAAAAGCACGTGGATCCCCATCAGCTTAGGAAGCAGAGGGAACCTGGCCCAAGGAAGAGCTGCTTCAACTTATATTATTGGAATTCTAGGTATGCAGAAAAACCAAGCACAGATTTCCCAGGCACCTACAGAGGCACATCTTCACACCATGAAGTGAGGTGACACTGGTGTCTGACAGCAGCTTAGTGCAGTTCGATCACACTTTGAAATAAGGTGTTCTGGTCCATCTTCACCCTTGCCCCTCCGCAGCGAGTCCTCGGGCAAATCAAGTTGCTATGGTCAGGTTTGACCAACAAAATTAGAAACTCTGTGAAGTGAAATTATATTGAAATAAACAGCAGCTTAGCCTAGCAGTCCAATCTTCTGAATGGCCCTTACTGGGCAATACTCAGCTTCTGGAAGCATCTCCTCTCTCCTCCCAGTTCACTGTTTCTTCTTGCAACCCAGCTTCTGGAGGCATCACTTCTTTCCTCCTGATTCCCTATTTCTTCTTGTAGCTGAAGCCATACTTTTCCATTCAATATTTTCTCAATTTAATTACACCTGCAACTGTCAAGGAACTTCATTTACCAATGAGATTAACTTAAACAAATGGTAAACTTTAAGTATAAACAATGCATTTTAAGGATACCCAGACAGCTCCAGCAACACAGCTAGAAACAAAGTAAAAGTAATTGCTGCTCTCTCCTGTAGCACTTTGTTAAAGTCACAAGAGCGATACAAATTTCTGGGGAGTTTAGTCATACACAGTGCATAAAAGGTTTTGCAGCAGCTGTGAAGAAAATCTGGCCCATTATCAAGCTTTCTCCTTACATTACATAAGCTTGAGGAACTGTGCTTCCCACTGTAAGGAATTCAAGGGAGAAACTGGAGCTGATTGTCAAGTGTCTGCTACAAATCTGAACTGAGAGTCCAGTCCCATCACATCGCCTCACTCTAATCCTTCACACAGCTTCCACCAGGGTTTAAGGTGTTGGAGCAAAGTGCTCTTTCTCCTCAATCCAGACATCAGCATGTTTCATCCCAGCACTACTAAGCGTGAAAGAGCCTTCCTAGATTCTCATCATCCAGCTCTGCTTACCTTCCATCATCTTCTCAGCCTGGCCACTGCCTGGTATGCACACTGCTGCTTTCCACCAGGAAATTATACACCTGATCAGCAATTTTTTTGCTACCTATCCCACTCACTCTGCCAGCACTCCCTGGCCCTGCAACTATGTTCATTCTTTGATGGAGGCTAAGGGTGGCCACACAGAAGCCATTAGGTAGATAAAAAGCTCCAGTTAAGTCCTACAGAGGGGTCTGCTAGACATGCAGATACATGTTAAATTAGGAATGACAGCTCTGAACTCATGAAATCCAATCTGCAATAAACAACTAGCATTTCACATGGTGGGCCAGCTCCAGGTTGGCTATAATATTCCATTCATTGCTTGTAAAGAAGCTAGTGCTGGGATGAGCTACCAGAAAAAATTCCTCTCCTCATTTAATCTGTTATCTCACTTTTGCAAACATCTGTGGGCTCTGATTTGTATTAAATTATCTTTTGGGATTATATGCTCTCTTAGGCACTTCTCTCGGTAAACTATTTGCCTTAGCATGGTAAATGGACTATTTTAGCAAACCCAACAGTCTACAATTCATGTTCACAGGTACAAGCAATGGGAAATTATTGCATGAATAAATGCACTTTGAGAAACACATTGTCCTGATTGTATTGAACTCTCACATCACATCTTTCCCCTCCAGGATACAGAGCAACCTGAATTTTCAATTGCTGTTACACGTTCTCCTCCCCTTCCTCTCCAGCACTGGAACCACTGTGAGGAAACAAAAAATGTAACTGAAACAGCACTAAGACCAAAGCAGATTTTGCTTGGTTAAGTTTTATTCATGTGTACTGATGCAGTATCAGCTTTAGCAATCCAAACACTCCAATGGGTATAATTTCTGTGAATCTTCTTTTGTCAAATCAGTGCAGCTACCTGTGGCTGTTTCACCTGAAACTGCTGCCACTGCTGACAAGGAGTGGCTGAGCAAGGGGCAATAGATGTCTAGTGCTGGTGCATTGGTACCATTATTCATCTGAGGTGGAGGGAACTGTGCTATGCCTTTGCATGGGCTGTGGTCTGGGTTTTGTCATGTGAATGGTTGTGCTCCAGCTGCTCACATTGCCAAGGGGCAGAGGTGTCAGATGCTAAAAGCAGCATCTGACCTAAGACATAGATGTTAAATGCTGAGACCCAAAAGAGGAATAGAAAAATATCAATCAACAACAAATTCAAGAGGAAAAGCAGGTTTGAGTGATGGTGTAAGGAGCAGGATATTATGTGCAAGGAACAGTAGTGAAAATTAGTGGTCACATAGACAGCAGTCAAATTCCCCTTACAAAAGCTAGTTGGAGCAAGCTAATTTAAAGAGAATTTTCATGGCACTAAGGAAACAAAGTTGAACAAAACCCAAACCATGGAAAATAAGGAGGGAAAAGAAATATGTAGGAAATTAAGTGGAAACCAGAAAACAAGAAGGAAATAAAGATAGCCATACCAGGCAGGACTATGATTAGTTACCCCCACTTCTAACTTCTATCTTGTCAGCCTGGCACCATTCAGCATTTTTATTCTTCTTGATCTTTTTCAAATCTGAGTGGTCAGCTGTTTCCCCTTTATCATGAGAGCTGTGGTGCCCATCAGTTACTCAGGAAAAATTGTTTCTTGGTTGTAAACACATAGATACTGAACCAAACAAAGATAACTCCAAAGTCCTTAAAACCTGGAGGGGGACAACACATATGCATTTAAGGTCCAAAGTTTCAGTAAAAGCTCTTCTTCACACACTGTTGAAGATCATTACATCAACATTTAAGACAGAATAAATGCTATTACGACTAGTAATCCTTCCTGTGAACAGCTTTTGCAAATCCCACTCTGTCATTCCCACGGTCAAAAATGCAGTAAAATGCAGACATGAAGACATCTCCTAAAATCCAGAGTGGGCCAGTGCGAGTGGGGATGTCGAGAGCCTGAAAGCCGCTTATGCAGAAAGTTTGGTCATCAAGAGACTCCTGGAAGGGAAAGCATGTTCTTGTGGCATCCTGCTCCAGCCCCAGTTCAGGCAGCAAGGAACAGGGAGCAGGGAGGCTGCAGATACACACCTTTAGGATGTATTGCTCTGCTGTCAGTTTGTACTCATGGTGTCCAATTGTGAAGCTTATGTGAGGCAAGCTTGACAATCTTCTGCAGTCTACAAGAAACTGTATGCAATGCACTGATTGAGACAGGACCAGTTTATTTTTTTTAAGTATTGCCCTTTCAATTCAAGACTTTTGCAGCAGGTAATAGTGAATTTACTACATAGAAATAGCATCAGGTTGTCTTACAGGACAACACTGCCCTCCGGCTTTCCAGTTCCTGTACTTGGTCAAACCAGCAGCCCAGACCACTGCACCAAAGCCCCTAAGGATCCAGGACCAATGAAAATCCTTGCAAGTCCCAAAAGGAAGGAGGTAAAGGGGGACTCTGATGCCCTCCCTGTAACACTTGGAAGGAAAACTGAGTGCATGAGCCCCAGCAAATCTACATGAGCAAGGTCTGCTGAGCAAAGTCCACCAATGGTCTGGCCTCGACTGGGCAGAAGGAGCTGCCTCCAGCCACACAGGGAGCACCCTGTGGCTGCACTTCACCCCAGGTCCTCCCATAACACCACCACTTTAGGGGAAAAAACTAGTGAGGAACACAGCACTTTATACTTATACTCTGCTCTAGAGTGGAATTTAAAGAGCAGAACGAAACTCTGGCATGGTCATTAATTTCCATAAATAATCCATTCACTTACAGTAACACAGAGGATCATTTCCTGGCCTTTCTGAAATAACTGGTGTGTTAAATGGCACTGCAGAATGCTCTAAGTCTCACAGGGATCTTTACTGTAAACTGTAGTGTTTAAACTCATTGCTTTAGAGGCTTCCAAGAGGGAAGAATCTGCTTTTTTGCTGTTTTTCAATTTGCTTTATGAAAACATAACCCTAAATCTTGCACTTACCAGGTGTCATACCATTAGAACAAAATAAACCATGGGAAACAGAGGACAAAGGTAAAAAAGGTAGTATAATGGTTTGTAGGATACAAGAAACAAGACATAATTCTTTTACACAGCTAGTACATCCAGAGAAAATTAATCCTTGCTGGAAAGAGGGAAAAGTTGTTTTAAAATCACTGATGGATACACTCACTTTTACTGGGATAAATTTGAGCCAATATACTCTGCCTGTGTGTGATAGCTAAAAAATCAGGATATTTTTTGCGGAATCTGAGATGCTGAATGAGTGTTCTTACATCAGCACTGGAGTATATGAACTTACACTGCAACAACCTGTTCCTTGTTTATATTATGCTACCATACATACATTGGAAATACATATTTTATCTATATTCATTAGTGTGTACCATTATAAAATCAACTTGTTATCTTTGGCATGTATCTGAAAATTTGAACAAAATCAAAATTAAAGGTTTAATTGAGAAAGAATCAGGAGCTTCAGGAGTTACACAGATGTCACTGGAGTCCTCCTCTTACAAAGTGAGGCAGAGTCCACTTTTGTCTTTCCTCTTTGTCCAGTGCACTGGGCAACTGTAATACTCTTAATTTTCTTCCAAGAGCATTTTTGGGTCAGGAGGAAGACAAATGGAGTTAATAGAAGCCACATGTGGAGGCTTTGCTTGGAGCACTGGAGCAGTGGCAACATGCTAATGATCTGTGGGAGTCAGCCAACGGCCAGCAATAAGGCACAGAAGAATTAAGCTGCTCTTTCCTGGAAGGCAGGGAGGGGAATGAATGGTGGGGAGCACCAACAAAGGGGATGCACAAGAGAGCAGCAGAGAAAGAGGAAAACCAGCAAGGGATCAGAGGAATAAGGTTCAGCAGAAAGAATAAGAGACAGCAAGGCTTATGCTGCACCCCATGACTCATCTGTCACGAGCCAGCATTGTGACACTGGTGTGCATCCCTCCCAGGAGCCCTGCACAACACCACCTGCTCCATGGCAGGCTGACAATGAGAGGTCCTGACAGTGAAGCCACTGTGGGGTTGTCATTAAAATACCATTCCCTTTCCAGTTGATGCTGACATGGCTGGTCACCAGCACCAAACACCTCCTGGCTTGGGAGAGCCAACATCTTTAACTGGGGACATTGCAAATCTTCTGATCTTCCAAAAGAATTATGTCTCATGCAGAGTACAGATCGATTCATCTGTTCACTATTTCCCTGTACACCAGTTCTGAGAATGGGAGAGGAGGTGAATGTTTGGGAGGAGGCCTGGGGCAGCAAGGCAGATAGATCAAAACCAGCTTGGCTCTGAGTTCAGTGCTGTCCTGGAAACAAGGCTTTCACTGAGGATTTCCTAAGCAATTATTCTGGTTATTTTCCCACCCTATAGGCTCTTTGCCCCCAATACCAGTTTCTCTTCCTGTCTGGCGGTTTTCTATCTGTCCAGTTTTTACCTCTCCAGCATTTGATGGACTTGCCCCAATATACTCCTGTAATCGCCTGATTTGTGAGGAGGGGCCGGTGATGAGAGAAGTGCCTGAATCAACGATGGCTTCACAGCCATGGGAGCAAAATGCCACCCGGCCCTGGATCTTTATACTGCAAGTGAAAAACAAAGCATCTTTAAGCAAATGGCATATACACTGTGACTGAAACATATTATTACTAGGTAAAGTACTAGACTACAGATTGAAGTTACATCGAAGGAACAAGTGACGGGGCAACAGGAAATGGCCTCAAGTTGCACCAGGGTAGGTTTAGATTGGATATTAGGAAAAGCTTCTTCACAGAAAAGGTTGTAAAGCATTGGAATAGGCTGTTCAGGGAAGTGGTCACCATCCCTGGGAGTGTTCAAAACACATGTAGATAGGAGGACATGGTTTAGTGGTGCACCTGGTGGTGGTGCTAGATTCACAGCTGGACTTGATGATTTTGGAGGTCTTTTCCACCCTTAGTGATTCTATGATTAAAACTAGTTGCCAAGCTTTGCTAAAGACAGGAATGCCTGTTCATCCACTTTTCTCTCTAGGGACTCCTACAGCCCTAATTATTTGCTGCCTGCTGATGTATTTGTCCTCACCCACAGGTATGTGTTCTCATCAATTTAGGTAACATGCTCAAGAAAGAATGAAGGAACACTGACTGCTTTGACCAAAGGCAGAAGGAAATATGAGAGTGGGACCCAGAGCTGGGTACAGTTTCTGGGTGCCTTAACGTCTTAACTGAACAGTCCACAAAAACTCAACTTGACCACCAGTTTCTCATATTAAAACACACTAACATGTTCTCCCAGAAACCAACTACCCATGTCACAGCATATTTAAAAAGCTAAAAAAGCCCGATCTCATCCTGGTGAACCCCCTCTTTGAGAGGCACAAGAGTAAAATACTGCAGCTGAGTCCTCTGCATCTGCATCACTAGGTGTTTCCGTCTCTGAAGATTTTGCCTGGAGAGGCACATTTCACCAGGTTTTTGATACATACATACATACTTGCGCACATGTATTTGCCAGTAGCTTTTCTCGGTGACTGGGACCCAGTGGATTGAACCTTTGTAAAGAGAATGGTCTATTCCTCCTAGAATCAACTCACCACCATTCTCAGTGTCATCTCCTCTGAAAGCAAAACACAGGTTAACACAGACATGGGAGTGTGCCAGCACACACCAATGAGATTACACTTAAAAAGCAAAAGACAAATCACAGCCCTTTCTAAATTCAAATACGGATGGTTGAAAGGGATTATTCCTAAATTATTACTGCATATGTCCCCAAAAATATCTGAGAAGACTTACTGTAGGCTGCCAAGGTAGGCATGAGGAGCAGGTTGAGCCAGTTGCTGCTCTCACCTCAGAATAAATACTCAAACAATTGGTGGGGTTGTGGCTAGGTCTAGAGTAGGGAACAACATTTTTCTGCAATGTGGCTACTTGGGTGTAGGACAGCACTTCTCTTCATCTCCTCGGGCCAGAAGGAAACCTCTGGTGAGTCTGAGCTGGGAGCTTTTCTTTCCTTTATGATCAGCTCAACAAGAATAAATCTCTGTCCTAAAAGTCATGGTCATCCCCATAAGATCTTTTCATGCAATATTTTTCAGTGTCAAATTGAAAAGAATCCAATGCCAAGAACCAAAAAAATGGGGTAATTACTTATGAGAGTTGAAGATTTATACAGATGCACAGTTTTTCTACCAACAATTAAAAGAGATTTGTTTCTTTTTTGGCAATGTCTTTTTAAAGACTGACCTTTTCAGATAGAAGGAGAAGACTGGCTCCTCCACCAGGTTCTGGTTCATGATGCTGTCAAACACAGGCAGAGCATTGCCCACTGATAAGGAGGGGTAGCCTAAGCCCAGCACACCATCAAAGTGGGCAAGGACAAAAGTTGCACCTGGCTCAAACACCGACTCGCCAAAGTCCTGTCCCTTGATGGAGATGTTACTTATCTGTTTGGTTAAAAATAAATAAATCAATAAAAATATCTATGAAAATTTTGAAAATAATGACACTATCAATTACAAGAAATTAGCCACATTTCAGATCCATATCAAGGAATTCATTCAGTTTATAAAACCTGGATATCTTTGTGTGACTTGCATCAATATAGCAGGTGCCCATTTGCAGGTGGGCTGCACCAATTCCTTAGAACGCCTTAATTATGTGGCTGCTTGTTCATAAACCCAGAACAGACAAAGAGCTAAGAAGACAAACAGAAATGAAAATAAAATCTCAGGGATTTGTCTTGGTAGCCCAAAGCTGGAGCAGCACCTGCACCTCTCAATACATGGCTAGGTGGGACCTCACCCGGCCCTTGCCTAAACCAGACAAGATTTTCCAGGTCAAGGCCAGTATCAGAATTGCCCTGGAAACTGTTGGCCTGGAGGGCTGACACCCATTTTTGGTGGATGCTCACCTGCAGTGTGTCTTTGCCAGCAATGCCCAGAAGCTGTCCTGAGCCATACTGCAAGGAGAAGGCTTCCCCTCCATGCTCATATGAATCCGACTTGAAG
The DNA here is from genome assembly GCA_013396695.1 of Sakesphorus luctuosus. Classification (NCBI taxonomy): domain Eukaryota; kingdom Metazoa; phylum Chordata; class Aves; order Passeriformes; family Thamnophilidae; genus Sakesphorus; species Sakesphorus luctuosus. The sequence continues at coordinate 1,806,213 of VWZD01008514.1, forward strand.
GACTTAAATTTCTGGTGCACCCCTACAGAAAACAAATTACATCTTCGCACTGAAAGGGGGTCCCAGCCATGCACCTGATCCCCCCTGCAGAACCAGATGAGATGTAGGAGAGATTTCTGCTTCTCTTACAAGTAAAGTGTCGATAGAAATAGTGCAGGCACCTCACTTCCCTTGCAGGGCATACCCATTTTTCTGTACCTGAGAGGTTATTTTACATTTTAAAGACAAATTAAAACAAAAATGGGCATTTCCACCACTTTTGGCAGCTCTCCCAGGTCTATTTTTGTGCCTTTTACATCAGGCATCTCATGGTGTGAAGGGACACTTGGCAGCTGCAGCTGGCACCTGCCCTGGTTGTGGGATGACATGAGGGGCAGAGACAGAGGAGAAAACCAGGGAGAGGACAGCAGCCCTAAGAGATGCTCTAAATCCTTTTCTTCCAAGTCCCCACTGCAGGTGAATTCCTTGGGAAAGGAGAAGTGGTCAAGGTACCCAAGACATGAGGAGCATAAGGAGAATGATGTTTCTTACTGCACGCCTCGCTGATGCAATAAGCTGAAGGGACCCAGAAATTGGAGGAGCCGGTGTCGAACACGACGGTGAAGCTCTGGGGCGGAGTGCCGACATGCACCACTCCATAGTACTGCGCCTGGGGGAGGAACAGCCCATCAGCCCCAGCTGCCTCCACAGAGCTGCTCCTGGGGAAGAGGTACACGTGGGAGCATCATACAATGCTTTCTCAGAGGATTCTGCGCAATTTCATTGAAACATAAGTGCACACCACAGGAAAGCGTGTCTGGTTCCACAAGTGGCTCCAGGCAGCAGATTTCACCCCAGCTGAAAGCACAATGGTCAGGCATTTTTGAAGCCTTTTAAAGCAAATATTGAGTTGGGTTCCCTGTGGAGTCAACAAATCCTCTTGCACTGGCTTCAGAGGTGGCAAGGTCACCCCCAAGATGTAGCTGTCATATGACCACACAGTCTTTCAGGCTGTTTCTTACTGATGTCAGTAAGAAATCAGTGTTGTAAAGCCAGCACAACCTGCCTCTCCTGGCTTCAGAGGGCTCCAGCTGGTGGCACGCACACTGTCATATGTGGCTTGCCTTTTCGTTTTGTAGTTAGCAGCTACTAGCAAGTCAAAAGTATAAGTATTGTGTTGCACAAACTGTTCCTGATATACTGAACAAAGTTCATCCAGTGGATAAAGAAACCACTGACCATCACTGGATACCAGTTGAGACAGAATCTGTGAACACGTGAATGATGGAGTGCAGTGCTTATCCACATCCCATATACAAGTGTCTAAGTGCTCCTATCTGGCCCTGGAAGAGCACTTCACCATTAAGAGACCTATTTTTGGAAGAGGCATTTCTGGAATTCAGCTACAGATAGAAAAGCAATAGCTAGGGCCAAGCTTTGTGCAGCAATACAAATATTTGAATATGTACCTTTAAGTGTATACTTGTTAGTTAATGCACTGAAGTTTCTGACCCCACAGTTTACAATCTGAATGAGATAATATTGAAAAGGCAAGCAAGCATGCCATTCAAGAGAATATCCAGTTACACAGCAGGATTTTATTCCCTTCTGTATTAAACAAACCATAATCCATGAATCTGTAAATTGAGGCAATTCTGAGGAATGTTCAGTGAAAAACAAACAAACCAACCAACAAATCCCAGAAAAAAATACAAACACACTTCAATAGAAACTTCACAAAACTGTTCTGGTGCTATTTGGCCATGCTAGTCTCCAGAATTAAGTTCCAGGGATAAAATCAGAAAATAAAAAACTCTACGTAGGTCTTAGTTACCACTGGCTCCCTGTGATCAAATAAATGAGATTTGGGGACTTTTTTATAACACACAAACCTCCAAGTTTCTGATGAATAGAATATGACTAAATGAAAGAATCAGATTCTGCTATAAAATACCCAATAGTTTACCAAGACTGATAGAGGATAAACCCCATTATTTCTCTGGGGACCTAGCCAAGTCCAATACAGATCTATAAAAAAATAGAACTAGTCATAGGACAACCCCTGCTAGACTACATCAGCTTTCTACCCAGGTCCCAAGCTACCCTAGATCTAGATATACTTTATTTTGCAGACTGGCAAACTGATTTTTTATGATCTAATATTTATAGCATAGAGCAACAAGACACCTCAACCCCTATAATTTCATTGTGAGAGTAGATTTGGAATGTGCTGGGAAAAAAATCTGCCTTCAACAGAGCAATGAGTCCTGATAGTTGCATTACCAAAACTGTACTTACATTCATGTAATCATACAGCCTTTCTGAAGCAGTTCCTACCGATAAAGCAATATCTGCAGGGAAGCAATGCAGGTACCTCCGGACAAAAACATCAGGGTGGTGATTCCTCAAAAATTCCTCTAATTCTCCCTTTTCCTTCAGCTGTTTCTTGATAGATTTGAATCGAATCAGGGGGATTCTATGCAAATAAAATAAAGACACAAAAAATAACTGGTTCTTCCTTCTAGAACTCTCATATTCCCCCTTTTTTTAAAAAATGTTTCTTTTTGAGACCTCGAATAGCACCAAGCACAGGTCCCCCTGGGAAGCCAGCTGAGACATGCATTAGCAATGCCAGATGTGTTTTCTTACCGTTCCATGGCCACGATGAATGGGATGTAAACCACGGCCCACAGAATCGCCCTCATGGCTCCCAGTGGTTCAGAGTCTAATGACACTCCTTTGCTCAGAAGTCCCTTTTTTATGGCCTGTTGTCAGCTGAGGGCCATTCGCCAGGTCAATCAGTTGCAGGAGGTCAGTGCTTTGGCAGAAAACCAATTAATTTACCCTCAGACTAACCGCTGGATTGTGCAAATAGTGGTGTCCAGTACAGCTACTCAGACACAGATAACCAGAGCACAGCCTAGACCAAACAGACATTTTGCTCAAAAGACTACGCGTCTTTTATATACCTACAATACATGGGGTGAGCTTGGCTTCTGTTATGTGGGAAAGAGCAAGCAGTCCAAGGACTTGCTGCTTTTCAAGCTAGCTTTAGTGAGAAGTCCCTTGGAAGTGATCATAACATAATATAACATATAACCATTTCCCTTTTGCATGGAGACATTTCATCAGGGCTGAGGAGATAGGCATTTGATGGGCCTGTGACAAGTCAGCCCCCAACAGCTCACATTTAATTCCCTTGTTATGGGAGAACTCCAGTCAAAATATGATGTGGGTGCCACCCCAGAAAATGGGTCTTCAAAGTAAAAACCATGACAACCTGCAACATACAGTAATAAATGGCCAGTAGTTTTGCACACCTTTCAGCAAGCCATTCAGGAGGGTGCTCTCGAATTTATTTTCCTGAGAATTTCTTGAGGTGTCAGGCTCCCACCCCTGCCTGGCCCTTGGGCTCAAGTCAAGCCTTCAAAAAAACAACGGTGTAAAAAAGAGACTCTCACCTGGCAGAGTACAATCCCAAACTCATTAGCTGCCTGGGAGGAAGCTCAGCACTGTCTGCAATTTACTTTCCAGACTTTTAGAATGTTTCCTCTGCACAAGAAGTAACCACATGCTGAAGCTTAGCATATATTAAAGCTAAATTTTTGCTCAAAAGACTACAGTAGCATGATCAGAAAAGACCAGCAACATTTTTTCCCTGGCAACACACCATTTCTTTAAAATAAACTGCTTATCATGTGAAGGTGAACTGGCACTAGATAATCCTCCCAAAAGAGAGCAGATGTGCGACAGTGTGTAACAAAGAGTGAATGTCAAGGACATGGAGGAGGCAGGAGGCATCATCTGCTCTGGCAATGATGCTCCAGTCAAGAAAAAGCAGCAGAAAAACTCAAACACATGGTGTTTGTGAGAAAAGACAGGGTTTAAATGTCTGTCACAGGCTTTAAAGAAACACAAAGCAAACCATTATCAGTATATACTAAAGTTCTTAAGAATTGTTCCTTCTAGTTTCTTCCTTTGTTATGTCAGACTGATTGAGGAGGGGCATAAGAGCCCCAAAATCAGTAAGTTTAGAGCTCTATTCATTAGTGCCCTAGATTTTGAAGTACATAGTTTGCCTTTTCTAACATACATCTAAAATTGTGAGGGCTAAACAAACTCAGCAAAGGCTGAGCCTGGTGTCACCACACAGCTGCGTGCAGAGCTTTGGAACTGAAAAGGCACCAGCATCTCTATTATGATTGTTTCAAAAACTAATAGATTCTCAAAAATGCATATTGAATTCCATTTTACTGTGATTTTTTTTCCCAGTCATCTGGCTCTGGGTAATGTGACCCATGTCTTCTGGACTCATAGGTTTTACGTAAGTTACCATTTTCTGTCCCACAGTCATCCCAGCCACTGACCTGCAGGAGCTGAGTGCTGGACATGAGATGGGGGAGAAAAGATGTGGCCGTTTGTGAACTTCCAGAAATCAAAGGCACTCCACTTGCCACCTGATGCACAGCAAGCAGATGTCATGCCCCTGGGCAGGGCAGTCTTGCTTTGACAAGAGTAAGACAATGTCTGTGCTGAGTGCCTTTATCACTTGAACTTTTCCTCAAATGCCACAAATGCTTGTGGGAAGTCATTAATGTTCATGTTGGAGGACATCATGATAACTTTGAAGATATGAAGTGGCTTTCAAAACACCGCCTGTGTCTACTGAGGGGACTGCCTTTGCCTTAGAGCCTCCACTAAGTCGCTGATTCTCAGAAAGAACATGATTGTTCAGTTTACTGCAAATGTAGCACTTTATTAAACCACACACAAAGGTTATCCTTTCCCAAACTCTCCAATCTCACAGTATGTTCCAAGCAGACATTCATTTAGCTAACAGAGGTACAAAATACAGCACCAAAAGGTCATCGTGACTTTTGTTTGATAAGCTGGAATAATGATTAAACTACAATGCAGAGGATCCCTAAGAAACAGTTATTTGCAGCTTAAAAGTTCTACTAAGTAGAATTAATTCAAGTAGAAAAAATATCCCTATCTGTCTACAGACATAAAGCACATTGCAAAGTTATTTGTCTGTATATGGATTACTGAGAAAAATATGCCAAAACTACATTATTAATATAGTCATACCTATGCTTTTATGTTGTTCTGATCAGCAGGTTATCTGAAAAGATTTGTCTAAGGGACATGTCTTTGTCATGAATGTAAATTCATTACCATTTATGCCAAATGCATTTGGTTTTCCACAACTGTAACCTACAGTGCCTTAAAGGGAGGGACCCTTGCCATGGCCAACAGACAGGTCGTCATGGCTAGGCTTCACAAACGAAGATGTAAGAAAAACAGACAGGTAGGACAATCATAAATGGGAATCTTAAAGACCATGTAGTTCCAACACTCCTGCCATGGGCAGGGACATACATGAATCCCCAAGAAAGCCTAAAAGAGCAACAGCTCAAGAAGTCAAACTATGCAGAGGTTCCTACACATGGGAATACTCCTCCTAGAAGTCAGAGGTTCTCCCAACCTGAATAGCAAAATGGGTCTTGGTGAGAGAAGAACAGTTTACACTGTCACATAACTTTTTAACATCATATTTCTCTCTCATAATAAGTGAGAATCTTGATAGAATGAAATCTGTGGGAATTTCTTGACAGGTTTTGGTACAGATACAGGAACTGCAGTAGCACGGTTGGAAGGCGGATTGAGAACAGCCTTGGCACTTTGTGATAGCACATTAAATGGCGATTCAGACAAGCAAAACTTAATGAAAAAGGCCCTACAAAGTCAAGAGTGCCAGAGCCCATAGTAAATACCAGTAAATTAAGAACATAGAGTAAAACAGCTCAAGATAGCAATTTGCCAAGTATCTGTGTTAAAGCTTTAAGATAAGTACTGGGAGGCAAATTACATTCAGAAATTATGTATCTGGCACCTTGCAAAATACATCCCTGAAAGTGCCACTCATCTGGAAAGACAACCAGATACTGACACATATTTTAAACAATTTATCTGAAACTTCTGCTAAAAGTTTCATAAAGGTTAAACATCTGAGTTTAAAAACTTGGTCATCTGTGGAATTTACTTTGCCAAGCCAACCCCTGCTGCCCTTACTGGCTGCACAGTCAGAGCAAGAGGTGCAGGGCTGGGGCATTGTGGTGACTGTTTGGGGCAAAATCAGAGAACATTTACAGTATGCAAGAAGAGGTAAGAAGGAATGTTTGCAGAGGGGAAAGCAGGAGTGTGGGTGAGAGGGAGACCTGCGCTCTGAGCTGCCCTGTCTATAATCCCCATCACCAAACACTCACTCGGTTATCAGAAACATTTCAGAGCCCTTGAGATTAATGGTTGGTGCCATGTAAACAGAGCCTTATATTGGGAAGACAGAGTTACTGTCAGGCCACAGTGCACAGCAGGAGAGGACCAAGGCAGGTCCCTATCCCTTGCAGTCTTGGCCATCCCAAAACAAAATCCTGGGATGGGCAACAGTCTGAAAGCCATAGTTGCTGTTGTGCCCTCCAACAAGTGCCAGAAGTACCTCCTAGAAGACCTAGAAGAGATGCCAGTGGATAAAACGGTGGATCTGAGTGGCAGGCAGCTGAGGCGGCTGCCTCTGCACATTTGCTCTTTTAGGGAACTGGTCAAGCTGTACCTGAGCGACAACAACCTGAACCATCTGCCTCCCGAGCTGGAGCAGCTACAAAATCTGCAGCTCTTGGCACTGGACTTCAACAACTTCAAAACACTGCCTCTAGTGGTGTGCACATTGAAGCAGCTGTGCATCCTCTACCTAGGCAACAACAAGCTCTGCAGCCTGCCCCTTGAGCTCCGGTTCCTGCAGAACCTCAAGACCCTCTGGATCGAGTCCAACTGCCTGCAGTACCTGCCCGAGGTGGTGTGTGAGCTCAGCCTGCTGAAGACGCTGCATGCTGGCTCCAACGCGCTGCACACGCTCCCTCCCCAGCTGCAGTGCCTGCAGGAGCTGCGCACCATCTGGCTGTCCGGCAACCTGCTGTCCGAGTTTCCCCCTGTGCTTCTGGACATGCCATTTCTGGAGGTGATCGACGTGGATCGCAATTCCATCCGGTTCTTCCCCAGCCTAGCTCACCTCCCTGGCCTGAAGCTGGTGATCTATGACCACAATCCCTGCAGGAATGCACCCAAAGTGGCCAAAGGAGTGCGTAGGGTGGGGAGGTGGTCAGAGGAGACCCCTGAGCCCCGCAAGCGGTCCGGGGCAGTGATAGATATTACGCTTGATGAGAAACCCTTGCTGCCTCCTATTGCAAAGACAGAGCCAGAAGGTGAGCCCTGCTGACACACAACTGCCCGTTCTGGCGAAGGTGGCACCACACTCACACCACTACCTGCCCTCTACTTCTCCCTAACTCGCTTTTGCACAGCACCCAGCACTCCCCCTAGGAAAGACTTCCCTCCTCTTTCCCTCTCCTCCCATGACAGGACTGTTCAGAGTTCATGGTAAGAGATGAACACTCAGTTTAGATGTTTTCCGTGGATGGATTGCACAACGCATGTATGGATTTGCTGCTCTTCACCCGTGGGCTCACTCTTCTCACTTTTACCTTGCTGAGGTGTCCGAGTGCAGCTGGAAGCCACTGTTCAAGATGATCACTGCTGAGAGTCACAGCTCTAAAGCAACCCACAGCATTTGTCTCAAGACTTATCTGAAATGCATCAACAGCTTGAAGGTTTCCCTGCCTGCCACATGGGAAGAGGCAGTGGAGCTCTGGGTGCACTACCAAGGAAACATACCAGGACGCTCTCCTCTTACTGCTGCTGGCTTCTTCCTGCAAAATTTGCAAGAACCTAATTTTGTTTCTGCCAAGCAGCATTTCAAATGATGGCAAGGAAAGCTAGAGGCTTGGCTGCAAATTTTTGTTACTTGACAACACTGCCTGTAAGGGCAGCAGGACAGGACGAGTTTTCATGGAATATCAAAGAAGGAAATCAAAGCCCAGCTAAAACAGAAAAACCAAGAGAGCTGCAAAGGTAAAGCTGCATGAATAAAACTCAGGGCTGGGAGCCTGCCACTACAGGCTTCCACACAATCTGAAGCCGAGGCAAACTACTCAGATTGCAGCCAGATATTTCTCCAGGTTGCAACTCTGACCAGCTTAGATTCCCTTCAGACTGATTTTTTTAAAGGAAGCTTTGCTTTAATCAAATAACACAGAAATCTGGCTCAAAATGACATTTTAAACTTTTGATTTCATTGAATTTAGTGAAAGACAGCTTTTGTAACATGGGTGGAAAGCCTTTGGTGGTGCATTCTTCCAAGTGGAACTCTCACACCAGTGCAGCCTGCAGAAGCATCAGCTGACTTTCCAGAAAAGGTTTGATTCCATGCCAGTTTGTCATCTGCATGCCTGAAAAATTATCTGGAAATATACACACTCTGCTAGCACTTGATGTCTTGTTAAAGGAAGTCCAAATCCGGATTTGGCTGGCACCCATGTAAGTGTGCTACTAGTCAAATTAAATAAAGTATAATATCATCTTACCAAGTTTAACCATCCATCTTTGAAATTAACAGAATTCTCTTTATAAATTCTTTATCTAATCTTGTTTCAACAATTTCTGCCCACAAAAGGAAAGCAAAAGACTTTGGGGCTTTATTAACAACCAAGGTCAATGTTTTATTTCCTACAAAACTGACCTGGTACTTTGATTATCTGAGGGGAGGGGAGAAGGCGCCTTCAGTGGCTTGTCAGTGGTTTGTGTCTCACACAGCTCTCTCCAGACAGTATTGTCACTTCTGGAGAGCTGAAGAGAGTCTGTGCTGAGAGTTCAGAGGAGCATTCTGTAAGCAGATTCCCTTCATTTCAGGAAACCTAAGGAAGAAAAATGTTTGCAGCACACATACTTTTGTACTTCAAGTTAATGTTTCTGCTTTGGCAGACTTGCCTGGTGTTTGAGCCAGAAGAGTCACAATGCCTGGCAAGCACCTCTGGGCTTCCACAGACAGGGCTTCCACTTGTCTGTGCTAACAGTCATCACAAATTCATGGACAGACAGTTGCAGGAATCAGACTTCCTTACAACCTGAGCATAAAGAAACTAGTTCAATTAAGAAACACGCTGCCTTTGCAGCAACTACTAGAATAGAAATGAGAATACAAAGACAAGGTCCAGTGGACATGAAAGGGACAGGTGTGCATGTGAAGTGAATGTGATGCAGCCTGGCATGTTTTCTGCTAACTGCCCTTTATTACACATGTTTGTAAAGTCAGCCAGAGCTCAGTAATTCACAGTTAAACACTCAGATTGTTGGTCCAGAATGCTGCTCTCTCCCAAACTGGACCTTCCTCTCAACTCCCCTCAGCAGAACTTCTATGTACATAAAATCTGTGGTGTAAAAAGGTGTAAAATCACCTAGTTGTAGTTCTGAGCATTGACTAAGATTTCTCTTCAGTTTTTTCTCTTCATCATCAGAAAAACCCAATACTTCAGCATCACCAGAAAATGATACCATCCAACTTCAGAGCCTGTTCCCAGGGTCACAACTCAAAACCTGTGCAGCTGGGATTGGAATACACCACTTAGACTAAACATACCAGGTCAACTAGAATCAGTGATCCACAAGGGCCCTGTTCACTGCCTGAAGTGTCTGAGGACTGATGTTCACTGCAGCTGTCCTAACGGAACTGCTTTTCCTGGTTCTACACAAAGAAATACAACTTTGTTGAATCTGAATTTTAATTTCTTTTTATTTCTATGTATTTTAAGTGGAACTTGGAGAGGAACAGAAGGACTAGGGTTGTATAAAACCCATTTTACTGGAAAGTGAACTCTTCCCCACAATACATATAAGTTCCAGTAAGTTAAAACCAGCTGAAGACAGGGCAATTGACAAGAGATCTGCTTGCCTCAAGCTTCTGTTCCATAACCTCACAAAAACTTGATCATTAAAAAAAAAATACTAGGTGAGATTTGCTCCACACATCCTCAGGTACTGAAGTAAATTTAACATGGGCGATGGTCTGGTACACGTTTTCTGCAGAGAAAAAGGAAAATCAGAAAATTCCCATTCACACAAGCCCTTTCCCACCCACCCACTCTTATTTTTAATCTTTAGTTGATATTTGGTGTTCAGTGCCAGCTTTATCTGACAGCACAAAGGGGGCAGTATGACTTCAAAGGCACACCACCCATGACCATGACAAAAAAAATGTCTGATTCAAAATGTAGTGCAAAGCACCCAGTAGCAGGTGCACATGGGATAACAGGCCTACAAGCAGCAACTCTTCCCCAACTTATTAACAAACATGATTTTGCTTTAGCTGCAGAAGCAACTGGGCATTTCACTTCAATTCTTGCCAAAAGAAAAAAAGAAAGCAGCTTGATTCCTTATACTTTGGTCAGCCACTTCTGCAGATGTTTCAGTGCTATGTATTCCAAGAGTAGCTGGTGACCTAAGATTAACTAGGCATTACTCAGGCAGACCACAATAAGCTCACTGATGTCTCTACTTTTGGAACTAGACTTTCCTGCACTGTTACTGTTGCACAGGAGGAGGTTACTTTATACCACTTTAACTGGCCATGCAGATGCTCAGAACATACCTTGGTGCTGCTTTGATGATGTCATCTACACGAAGAATCATTTCTGCTGCTTCAGCTGCGCTCAGCAAAACTTGTCTCTTGACCTGGAAACTTTCTGTTACTCCCAGAACAGCCATGTCTCCAATGGTACCCTCTTTCATATCTGGAAGAAGAAATGTATTAAGAGGTTATTTTGCTTTGTGTTTTTTTAACTTGGCATTTTTTAAAGGAAATTACAAGAAGCTGAGAGCATAGTAACTTACCTGCTCAAACAAACCCTATTGATAGTAAGGGAAATAATAAGTCTTTCAGTTGAAGGCTCCTGACTTAAGACTAACATTGCAATTACAAACAAAAAAGTAATGATGAAAACTTTACACACTGCAAAGAGAAAACCAGAACCCAACAGGAGTCAGAGCTATTTCCTTAGGTATATTAAGCTCAGAGTTCTTCTCCACAACTTTGTAGTTGTTTGTTTGGTGGGGTTTTTTGGGGTGGGGAGGGGGAAGAAGGGCAGGTGAAATGATGTGTTTGGTTCTGCTGGGTTTTTGGTTGGTTGGTTGGTTTTAAAACAATGCTTTCTTTTTTAAACTTGATATAACTAGATTCAAGTAAGGAAAATGGGGTTTAGAGATAGAAATCATCCACTTCAAAAACAAGGGTTTACTCTGCTGTCAAAAGCCTGGTAAAATGATAAAGGCATGTAGCACTGTACGCCTAAATTCTAACATCAAGCAAACAGAAATCAACCTATTCAGTTCTCCCAGCTCAATGTATATGACTGACACGTGTGATCAACTTTGATTAACTGCATCAGCCTGCCAAACAGCAATTCAACTACAGAAGTAATATTGCACCCCTTACCCAGTCCATAAGTAGTCTTCCCTTCACTGTGAGCAGCTCTGAGCTGAGCAACCAGATCGGCACTGTCATAGCCAGCATTGTCAGCTATTATTGTTGGGATCTAAGAGGATAAATGCAAGTTGTTTATAATTAAGGCAGAAACATGAAACATACTTTGATATTACTAGTTTACAACTGAATTTCACAAAGAGGCTTCCAAAATATGGCAGATGATCTGTTATACTGATCAGAAGACAGGGAAATTAAAAATCACCCAAACTATCTTTTAGATTTTACGACCTGGTTGTAAGAAAGTAGCTGAGAGGACAGAAGTGTATTAGAAGATTTTTAAGTTCATTTTACTGGACAGAAGAAAAAAAAATCTTGTCTTTTATCATGTCAGGCTACAAGTGGAGAAATGTTTTCATTTTAAGAACGTAAGACTGCTGGTAAGCATTTACCACCTGATCATTCTGTTCACTGTTTCAGTGACAGCAGTGAAAACTTGCACATGCTGACTGGACAAGTCCATGTCAAGTGTTACCATGCTCTTGAACTTAATTTTCTTGGGAGAAACATTTTCCTATAGTCTTTCCTTTCCTAAGAAAGGGTTTCCCCAATTTAAGTTACAGGAAGGTAATTTTTTCTCAAATAGCACAACTCTTGTTTCTTATGACACTCGTATTTTCTACTAAGATGCAATCTCTAATGCAAGCCAGGAAGCTTCTAAATAGTACTAGACTACGAACACACCCAAACAGCACCAGAGAAGGGTTACTCTTTTCTAAATCAGTTGTCAACTAAACAAGATGAGATCTTTATGTGCTATTTCTGCAGCACTTTTAGCTTGCAGGTAAGAGGAGCAAAAGCCAGTTAGAGGAGGGCTAGCATACAAATATTTGCATTTCTGTAATATGCAGTATCAAAACACCAGTACTTTTTTCTTAAGACAGAAAAGAATTTCTCCTTCTTGGTTTTTTCAAGATGTGTTGCTAACTTTCACTTTTTTTACTTCAAACTACCAAAATTTTTCAAGTGAAGCAACTATCTCATGTCATAAATTAGTAAACTTCGTGAAACTTTGTCCCTTAATCCAGCAATCTGATTAAATAACTTACCATTCGTAAAGCCTTAGCGAATGACTCCATTGCAACAGACTCTTTCCCAGGTGTTCTGACAGCAAGTTCTGCAACAGCATTAGCCATCAGCATCTCTGAACAACCTATTCATTGAAGACACACAGAGGTTATATATCTGATGAACAGTAATACAAAATGTGTAGCTTGTACAAAGAATCTCATATTCACCTCCACCATACACAGTTCTTGTGTCCTTCACAGTCTGAGCAAGAACACAGAGAGCATCATGCAAAGACCTCTCTGCTTCATCCAGAATCTGCTGTGTTGCTCCACGCAATACTATGGTGCAAGCCTCACCTAAAAAGCACAAATGCCAAAAGATTAAAAACAGAAACCAAAGACACAAAAAGAGGCTATGACGAAGCATTTGTAAAGGTTTTGCTATCACTGTAGTCAAGTATTTGTATCTCTTAATTTTGGAGGAAAAAGAAAGCATGATGACATCTCACAGACAGAATGAACACTATGCTATTGCTTTCATTCCACATCACCTTATTTAACAGAAAATTAGTATCACCTCAAAACAATGTGTTGAAAACTTACAGTATTGGCATTCACTAGAACAAGCTCTCAAGTTCTTTAAGAATGATGTTACTACTTTTCTTGTCAATTTAATCTCCCAAAGCAGAAATCCTGGTTCCCATCCTTAAGAATGGTTTTTCATTTGCATAACACTAAATAGGTGTAATTTCAACCATGAACATGTATCTTTAAGGGGTTCTACTGAAGAGCAAGGCTTTAGTAAAAATGGCTACATGAAATTCCTATGGTTACAAAATTCCTATGCCATACTGGTAACTGAACAGCATTAGCAGAGGGTTAACACAAAGGTTACCACCTGCCATTAGTGATTAAACACTTACCCATTGCTACTCCAGAAAAATGAATCAGTTTATCTTCTCCAATCATGACTTCTTCAATAAGCTTGCAGCTTCCTAGTTTTACTAGTTCAGGGTGATCAAAGGTTGATGCAATTTCACCACCTACAAATGTAAGAACATACAGAAATCAGAGCTCACAATGAAAGCCTCTGTTCACACACAGTGTAACCAAGGGTGAGGGTGTGAAAAAAATCATCTTTATAACTGCCCCAAAATAAATTCAAATTAGCACTATCAATAACCAAGATTTTCTCATGTCAGCACATGGCACTAGAAACCTTCATCCAATGCTGATAAATCCTTAAAACACCAATATTTGGTTTCACATCACACAGACTACAATGCTTTTGAATTCTGTTTGGATAAGAGACTAAATGTTCATCTTTGCTAGAATTCAAATGTTGGTATGTTTCAAGTTTTCGTAATATTTACTGATGAAGTACTTATCAAATACTAAATCACGTTTCTTATGCTTTAAAACTTGAGCTTGTGGCAGTATTCATTTTGCCTGCATGATGATGGCTGAGAATCAGTAGCCACTGCTCTCCTGAATCACAAGTCTCTGGCCATGATGTAGCAGCAATGCTGTGCACAGTTTGTAAACTGTCATATTGTAAATCAAACAGGCATTATAAAAACCAAAATACCTCTGAACAGAATATTGTCCTAGTACTTTCCCCCTTCCTCTTAGAAAATTATTTAAATGTACGCATTCCCCAGACATGCTCAGTTATTCCACATTAACTTGCAGCACTGCTGTAGTTGTAGCAGTACCGGAAAAAAACAAGATTTGTAGTAGACTTTGTGCTTATTAAGAACGTGTTCTTTTTTTCAGCTATACTATTTGATCCAGAGTGGTCTGGTAAAGCCTACAAAATCTGGCTTGAATTCATTCCAGAATATAAGCCATCTTCCTCTCAATCAAGCATTTGCCTGTATCAATGTGCATACAGACAGTTATACACAATTGTCACTTCAGTTCTCCTAGGCTAAACAAGTCAGTGCATTTTCCCTCTCCCTGCAAAGCAATTCTCCATCCTCCTGATCACATCACAATCAACTTCTTATGACATTCCAGTTACCTATCTCTAACTTCAGCAACGACAATCATCTGAAGTATTCCAGTTGTTTAATTTCCATTAGTTAGCAGAATCACACTTACAGTGAACACTATGCAAAATATCCAGGTTGTTCCAGTGATTTGAGGTCCACCTCAAGTCAGTGACTCAGGCCCATGTTTTTAACAAAGGGTAACTCTTTAGTCTATCATCATAATCAAAAAACAGCCATTTAGAACAAGGTGGCATTATAGAATCAAGAACTAGTACTAACTTGTGAGTCATCATCTTGCTCTTTCTATTGCTAAATTTCACCTTTTCCCTAGAAAGCAGGCATTTCAAAAGCCTATCAAGCAGGGACTTAACTTGAAAATATTTTTAAAAATATGAAAGCAAATTAGTAACTGACACTAACTTGCTAAATTATATCCCACAGTTAGCATTATGATCCTTTATTCACAGATGCTGGAGGAAAAAAAGTATGTTTAAGTACGTTTAATGTTTACTGAAGATCAAACAAATAATGTGTCCCTCCAAGTTTCATACGATGAGATACTCCACACACCTGTGACAAGAGCCAGCCGCTCCACACCAGCAAAGTCTGCATGTTCAATAGCCATGACACCAGCAGCTCCAAAGAGTTGTTCAGGGTAGTTGTAGATCAACTGCCTACAATTAAAACACATCTCTCCATTACACACAGAACAAACCTTCTAAAATACCAGAGTAACAAGAACACTAGATTCTCAGTAGCATGGACACAGGACAGATTTCTGAATGCTACAAAAGTAATCAGTGTATAAGGAACCTGCCACACACGGAATGCTGCACCACACAGAAATAAACACAGTGACAGGAAAACATACAAAGCTAAACTCAAAAAAATTAATTCAAACTATGATGCTTTCTAAAATACTCTTCCCCTGAAGAAACGTTATCATACTAAGCACAAAGAGTGCCATATGCTTTAGGTTCTAAGCCCTTTGATCCTAAGTGCCTGCTGGGCACTTGACTGCCTATTCTAGCAGGGTGTACTGGAACAATGTGTGAAGTAACATTTTTAATTCCTTCATGAATCAAAAATCCAAACAGTATACAACTCTAAAGAACTATAAATGGCCAGTCTTGTAATACACAAATAGACCAGAGAAGAATACATGTTGCTTTATTAATATGTGTACCACTCTCTAGAATGATGTAGTCATCTAAAACTGAATGGTCAATGACCACTCAGGAGTGCTATGCCAGATTACTTTTCCCTTCCAAATTAGAGATTGAGTGTTGCAGAGTGGCAGCAGCTGGGAGAAGGTACCTCCATTCATAAAAAGGTGTTTCTAATGTATCTTCAAAAGAGATAACTGGTGCTGCTGGATATGCAGAGAGAAGATTCTTCCTACTCTGGATCCAAATGGCCTTGACCTTTGTCAAGCATCTCCTCAGCACTATTTACCTGGCTGACATTTACAGTATCGGATGTGAAGTCCACCTACATGCCTAAAAGCAGAAGCCAAATTTACATAAGAATAAATCTGAAAGTCGAGAGTCAGCCTAACTGCACTATCCCTAGCCTGGCTACATGAGCTTCCTTAGAGCAACTACCTGCACCAGGGATGGAGTCAGGGATTTTTCTCTTTTGCACACTTCAAACGATTCCTCCATTAAGTTGACAAGAGGACTCCTGACACTTGGACTCCTGTATATGCACCATGTTCACTGGACAGAGTGCTCATTTTGCCTACACATGAACACAACACATGCAGAGGCACAGATGGAGGGACTAAGACAGTCATCAGTCTGACAGCTGTTCTTACAGATGTTTAACACAAATTTTGAAGGTGAGTTAGAAGATGCATTATGCCCTCAGAGAGCAAATTTTTGCTACTGTGGAAAACAGTGCAACTCTTAAAACTCCTACTCTTTGGTGTAGTACTAGGTAATCACCTTCCTAGTAAAACTACATGAGGCACTGAACCACCAGATGTCAAACTGCTTGCACCTGTGGCAGTTTCACTCAAATAAGAATTACTGAAAGACAGAAGCTTTATTCATCATTAAAAAAATGGGGGTTTGCACTGTGACAGTTTAAAAAAAACCCCACGCTACTAACAACAAAAAAGTAACTCAGATATGAAAATGTCTATCTTTCATACTTCCAAAGGTGTGTATAAAAGAAAAGGTTCATGACAGGGTCAGAGACATACGTCAAACACTCTTGAACTGCGCGCAGTACTCCAGCACCTGCATTTTAATGCAGGAAAAAGCACAGCAGGTTTAATCTGAACTAAATGCATTGAGCATCACAGACTCTTTCAGCAGCAATTGTCCCCCAAAGGGGGCACATGGATATCGAACTCATAACTAAATAAATCTGTTAGTATAAAAGAATTGTGACTTTGCTTCAACTGGATGTAAACACAAATCCCCCTATAAACATTATCATTCTTCTTCTTTAAAACAAAACTAAAACAAACAGAGGGAGGCCATGGTGCACAAGAGGGAGCACAGAAAATAACACTGGCATCAGTCAGGTGAATCAATCAAACACTAAGCAAGAGCACCTAGTGCTATGGATACAGGCATAAATAATGTTCTTCACACTCACACAATGCTAAAATATTGCTACTTTGAAACTCTCTCCTTTTTCCAAGAAATACATACCTGTTAATAAAGCAGTTAATCCCATGTTTAAGAATACGCTCCACCTTCTCCTTCATTTTTTCTTTTTCTGCCTGTTCTATTTCTGCCACTTTTGCTGTAGAGTCCACTCTAACACGAGAGCCAAAAATCTACATCAAGGAAAACAAGAGTTCAGTCTCAAAATTCCATTTACAAGAACAGGTTCACAACAGTATACTGTCACATACCTTAATCTTGTCTGTATCCATACCAGTATTTGCAATAAGAATCTTTGCATTTTCAATTCTTTTTGGCTGATTTACACCAATCTTCTTGTCAAGTAAAAAGCCTGTATAACAGAAAGATCATGTAAGACTTCAAATTAAAAAAGGAGAACAATTAATTTAAATTACTAGAAAATCCACTCATATTTACAATTCAATTTAATAATAATGCAATGTTTCCAAGAAGAAATTTGCAGAGAGATGTGTAACTTTTAACAGCTTTACTTCTCGAGCACAAATACAGTCAACATACAAAGACTTACCTTCATCTAAGTAGGAATCAGCCAAACTTCCACCAAGTTTCTTAATGACATGGATAGCCTCCAAATTCCCAGAACCTTTCAACCGAAGAACAGCTTCTACAGCCAGCTTGACAAAGTGGTCCTTATGGTGAGTAAGTAATTTTGATGAAAGAGTTGTTCCCGCAATGTTCATCAAGTCCTCACGGAACTTCACTTCATCATTACTAAAATACAGACAGCTCAGTTAAAGAGGCAAGTCTGAAAGCCTCACTCCCATCACCTATCCCTCAGAGCCTCTGCCCTCTTCTTCCAGCCTGTATCTGCCTATGCCAAGTTCCATTCTGAGGAATGGTGCACTGAATCCCCGCACTGTCCCACAATATAACCTTCTATTTGAAATATGAGTTCCATTGGGAGCACTTTTGCATTCAACTTTAGAAAGTCTGTGCTATCCAAGTGTCAGGCAAGGCAAATAGTCACGTTTCAATTCTGAGTAGGAAATCTGAAATCACAACCTCAGATTTTTGTTTCAGGGAGGAAATTATTGTACATATTTTGTTCCTGCACATCAGAAGTATTTTAAATAATATCATAAAGCTTCTGTAATTCACCTGGAAAAAAAGCAGTATTTTTTCTTAATTGTTAAAATTCATTAACTCAGCCTTTATACTACTTTTAAGAGAGGGAAAAATTTACCAGTGGTCTGTAATTTTCAAATGGACATTACTAACCCATGATCCACAGCTGCTTTCAACAGAGCCTCTCTTGAAGCCTTTGTGGCTGCTCTCCAGCCTGCAATGATGGTTTGTGGATGAATCTTCCTTGCAATCAGTAATTCTGCCTCCTATTTAAATGAAATGAATAATTATTTTTTAATCCCCAAGGTACAGTTACACCAAGTAGGAAAGACACTTCCAAATCATCACAGAATTCTGCATAGCAATAAAAGCCAGAGAGAGTTATAACTGCTCACTGGCAAGTATTTTACATCCTAGGCAAATATCTGCCCTTGGAATATCATCATGAAATTCTAATTTTAAAAAAACCTAACTCCAATATGAAAAGCAACCAGACATACTTCAAAACAGCAATCTTTCATTTCATGTTTGCGATCAGTTTTCTGTTCGCTTATAAAAGCAACTTAAGGTGTACTTGAAAAAAAAAACATCTTCATTTTTTTAAGGAATTTGCAAGATGAAGAATCATTTCTAAGATGCCCTTGATCCCAGTTCCTGGATTTGAGATGATTAGCTGTCTGGCACAGCCCTGCTAACAAGAATTACTCATTTCTCAAGTTTCTTTCATACTAATTTAAGGTTTAGGGTTTGCAGTGTAAACTTTTACATACACATAAACCCCATGTAGACTTTAAAGGAACAGTATGAATTCAGGTCTTGTGCAAAGAACAGAATTTAACAGGGGGTTTTTTTCTCACTAATGTTATGGAAAAGGATTTCAGAGGTCTGAGCATCACAGCTAGGCAGTGCTGCCTGCTGACCAGTGCAATATCCAGGAAGTGACCTCTAAGAGAGATGCTTATTTGTTTCACTTGCACAATGAAATAACAGAATACAGTTTTCTAAAACAAACCAACTTATAATACTTGAGAGTTTAAAAGTAATAAGGAACGATATCTAAACCAATAAAAAATTGATGATGCAATATCTAAGGGTTGTTCTTTTCCCCCCCTGTCAATTTCAACAGCAACAGAGCAAGGTATTCCTCCCTATAGGTTGGGAGCCCTCTTCACAAACACAGGGTAACACACCTCCTATGGGTGGCACCACAGGAATACACTGCAAAACAGGAACACATCAGAAAAACTGCAGTATGTTTTACCCTCAGTAATTCAGCTGCCAACACTGTGACAGACGTAGTTCCATCGCCAACCTCATCATCTTGAACCTTCGACATATCTGAAGAAGGAAAACATGGTATTAATGTTTTGATTCAAAATACTAATCTGACCTGTACCAAATACAATTATTTTTCTCTTGTGTTAGTTTGGAGAAGAAATACAAATCTTACTATTTATTTTAAAAAGGAAGCCCCACAAAAAACCCACAGAAAAACATGAGCGGCAAATCGAATTTAGAGCCCTTCAAATTGCTGCTCTTTATCTGCAAGCCAGTTCTGGCCTGGTGATGGTCAAGAGTTACTCTGCTCTGTCCCCAGTCCTAAAGATGGTCATCACAACGAAGTACAGGTGCTCTAAGGGACACACACAGCATCACAGACTATAATAACCAAGTGTGCCACTGAACCACTGATGAACTGGGACCCAGCAAACATGAAGGATTTAAGAAACTTAACATCCAGCTGTTCTGCTTGTCACCAGAACTGGACCATTGGCGCAGCAACACAGCTGATCACAAAGGTAAACTCTGTCCAGAGTACAATGCTCATTGAGTGGGAAAGAAAGATTTAAATTAGGGAGAACCAGGAAGAACCTCTCTTCCCCAGCAGATTTCTGTTCCAAATTTTCCCAGTGAAAAAAGAAGGGCATGCAGCTGTCTTTTGTCTCTTCTGACTCCTGGGACAAACCAGGGTTGGGGGAAAACAAGAACACACCTGAACAGTTTGGAAGAGC
Source organism: Sakesphorus luctuosus (assembly GCA_013396695.1). Classification (NCBI taxonomy): domain Eukaryota; kingdom Metazoa; phylum Chordata; class Aves; order Passeriformes; family Thamnophilidae; genus Sakesphorus; species Sakesphorus luctuosus. Next base: position 1,826,364 of record VWZD01008514.1, read on the forward strand.
AGCATACATTTTACTTTTGCAGAGTACCACAACTCTTGCAGTACTTTGCACTCCTTACTTCAGGATTTCTGCTCCCCCTCCCTTCAATTTTTCACAGTATTTCAAGAATACCTTTCCAAGAACAGATAAAAACTACATAATAAAGTTACAAATAAGCAGTATCGAGACTTTAAGAACTCACCAACCAAGACCTTGGCAGCTGGGTTGTCAACTCCAATAGCTTTCAGGATGGTTGCACCATCATTGGTAACTGTTACAGAGCTATCTCTCCCAGTACTTAAAAGAATCTTGTCCTACAAGATGCAAGATTTAGAAAACTAGTTGAAAAAGTCCTGTAACTAATCAAGCTAAATTAAGAGCTATGACTACTGAGAGTCTGCAGCTGCCTTACCATGCCTTTAGGCCCCAGGGTGCTCTTGACGAGGTCACCAATGGCAATGGCACCAACAAAGGATGACTGAAATGAAGACAAATATACTTTAGAGAGCAATTTATTTCTATGGTAATACAAGTAGCTTTCAAGAGGACATTTGAACCCAACCCTTCTACAGCCACACTCCTTTCAGTGGAGGCTGGGTCCAGATTTCCTAATTGCTACATTCTGACAACCAGGCAAATATACTCAAGTTCTCACAGAAACAAAAAAAGCCTGCCTCAAAGCTGGAAGAAATGCCTTCCAAAAAACCCACCAATCTTTTCACCTACAGTACAGAATTACTTAGTTTTTGAACAATTAAGTTTATCTAATTGTCAATATAAGCACCACTCCCCCTCCCTCCTGTTCACAGACATGCAATAAGACAGAGACAAAAGTTCTACATCATCATACACTGAAAGTAGTTTTAGCAGTAGAAAAGACAAAGCTTAATTACCTCAAGTACTACCAGTTTCTTAGAGAATTAAACTTACCAAACGAGCTGTTTCTGCCTTCTCTTCATCTGCACCTGCTTTGAAAATGTTCACCGGAGCAAGAGAAAGAGATGCCTAAAACACAATTAACATAAGAATATTCCTCTAGCTTTAATCAAATTATGCATTTTAAAAGCAAATCCCTGACACTAACAACCTAAATAACGTTTTTATTATTAAAAGTACTTCTATACCCCACTTGGGTTTGATAAACAGTATATTCAAGATAAATTCATCTTGACTCATTCTTAAAAGTCTATTTTGCAATCCCGTAGTCATTAGAAGGGATTACACGGCCTGAGCGCGAGCTACTCCTGCAGGAACATTCGCTGATGGATCCCCGCGGCTCATTAGGGCATCTCACCCCGGGGCTGGGTCTGCGCTGCTGCCGCGCCCCAACCACCACCCGAACCTAACAGAACCCTTTTTTGGAGCCTTTTTTTTATTTTTTGCGTATCAATGAAAATTAATTACAGCAGTAACTAATATATGCCTTCAAGTACTAACACTTCCAAAGCACCTGAGGCCTTAAATGAACAAGGATCAAATACCAAAAGAACAATCGTTGCGAGCCAGGGGGGTGTTGGGAGCGGGGGTCGCTTCTGGCGGCCCCGCCCCGGCTCCAGAACCTTCTGGCCCCCGACACCGCGCGGGAAGGGCTGGGCGCGGCCTCCAGGCCCCACGCGGGCCCGCGGGGAGCGCGGCCCCCACTCCGCTCCGCCCGGCCCGGCCCTTCTCCGCTCCCCCCCGCTCCCCCGGGCCAAGTGCCGCGGCCGCGCCGCTCACCATGATGCGGTGCCGGTGTCGGGACCCGCCGCCGCCTCCACTCCAGCAGCGCCGCCGCCACACGAGCTACAGCGGAAGTGGCGTCAGAGCGCCCGCCGCTTCCGGCACCGCGCGCCGCTGTGCGAGGTGCGGGGCGGCCCCGCCCCCGGTCCCGGTCCCGGGGTCGGGACCGCGAGCGGGGGGTCCTGTGCTTTGACCGGGCGCGGTGACTCGGAGACCTGTGGGAGGAAATCCTCTCCCGTGCCGGTGCAGAGACATCGCAGCAGTGTCCCGGCTCTGCCAGGGGAAACTTAAGTTGGAGATCAGAAAAAAATTTTTTGCAGAGAGAGTAATCAGGCATTGGAATGGGCTGCCCAGAGAGGTGGTGGATTCTCCATCCCTGGAGGTTTTTAAACTGAGATTGGCCGTGGCACTGAGTGCCATGATCTGGTAAATGGACTGGAGTTGGACCAAGGGTTGGACTTGATGATCTTGGAGGTCTTTTCCAACCCAATCGAGTCTATGATTCAGATCAAGACATTCTACTTGCAGACAAGCTATTAGTGATGTGGGAATAATAAAGTAGCAAAAATCCTCGAGGACCAGTAATTGAGGCATCATTCACAGTATCTCGTTTGAGGCTAAACTCCAGTCAGACCAGTTACCTACGCCTTTGAGCAGTTAAGTTTGATTGAGGAAGGAAAACAGAATCTTCACAAAGTGTAACTCTTGGGGAGCTCAGAACTGAAAATTTACATTTTGTTGTGACTTACCCCTAGGGATTTTACCAAGGCCAGTTTATATCACTGTTGGAAATGCTGGTGCTAGGCAGACATGGCTGAAGGAGAGCTCCTTCATGTTTGGCTGCTCAACACCAGCTATTTTGAGCTGCCTTCAAAATTCTCTTTCAGAACAAAGCATCCTTAGGTCAAGAGTGTGAGGCATATGCATTTTAGCTGCAATCACTTATATCAGTTGCATGATGTTTTATGTGTAATATTGCAGTTAGTCCTCTAACTGCATATATTTTACTTACTGTCACAACAGACTTGGTTCACAGCATTTCACCCCAACGTGGAGGTTTTCTCCCTGTTTGAAATGAAGATTTAAAGAACCGAAGTTTGTACTGAACTCCCCATCATGCTAGTAGGGAAATGTTACATGTAATGGATGTTACAAAAGCTGCAGAACTGTTGGCCAGGGATACAAAAACCTTCTTGAGAACTGAGTTTTCAGATGTCAAAGTTATCTAAACATTGTGCATGGACCACGTAATGTTTCTTAAGGACTTATGAAAACATCTCCTGATATTTCTAGGGGTTTGTTCATTTGTTGGCTACATATATCTTTATTGAAATTATACCTTAAAACACTGGCTTGGAAAGGATTAAAGAGGCAATAGTGAATTTTGATAGATCACAACTATATTTTATAGTCTCCAGAAGAAAGCCAAAAGGCCACCTAGTCAGGACTCCAACCTTGTATTTTCTTCTTTCTTTCTGAATTTATCAGCACTATGCTAACAAACTCTATTTGAGTTTTTTTTGAAATCCCAGCATATTGAAATTCTTGGCATGTGGTTCACTAGCCAGTTGTTGACAGCAACAGTACTACCACAACAAAAAGATCTAAATCTACATGCTTGACAAAGATGTGACAGAAAACTTGCAGAAATGAAACAAAAGACTGGAGACAAATTTACAGACTTCAGGTCCTCATGATCAATTTTGTTTGGGTTTTTTTACTACTGTGTAATGAATACAATACAGAGGGGCAGGGAGGAGGGCAGACATGGGTATCTGAAGGAATGATTTAAAAAAATGCAAAAAAGGTTATTAAAAATACCCACAACACAGTGACACTAACACTGAGAACTACTGAAGTAACCCACAAACAATTTTTAATGTAAAATCAATAGTTTATTGCCATGCTACAATTTTTTTTTCAAATGAAGTTGGCACTGGTAAAGGGGAAAAATGTTGTCATAATACATAACATTTTTTTAAATGCACATTTGGTAAGCTTTCTCAATAATGGCAGCTTAAAACAAGTGAAATTAATTTTTTAAGATTAATGGGGAATGACATAAAAATACACTCTTTCTGCATAGTATAAGAAATACGGAATGTTTGTAAAAACAAATTTATTTAACAGGGAAAATTACTTGAAATTTTATAAACAATTTGGCAATGGTACTCCCACTGTTTAGACTTTTTTATATAAAAGAAATAAAAATCTAGAAAGCTACCTTTATACAAAGTCGCTATATTTATGCCTTTAAGTAGGAAAAAACATTTTATAATGCAAATTAGGACATACAATAATCTTACAATATGATACAATGTAATGACAAGAAAGGAACATACAACATAAGATTTTGGCCTTTGTAGAAATGTCTATTTCTGCATTTAATAAATGCATTTGTGGCACACTGGTGACTATTGTATTCTTACTACCTACCAGTCAGCTTTCATGCTAGTGCGGTATTCAGCTGGTCTGCAGTTTGGCTGAGACACAGAACTGCTTCTGAGGAGACAAAAGGTGATGCTGCAACGAAGCGAGACGTGAAAAAGGCAACGTGCCTGCTGGTCGAGCCTCCGTACTGTGGGACACCATACAACACTCTTTGCTTTCATACCAGAGCATTTCTTATACATTCAGTTATTAAGTACCAAAGTCTTACAAGCGAGAACATCCGTGTTCACAATTTGGCAAAATTTCAGGGAAAATACAAAGTTAGTACCAAATATATATTATCATATAAAATGTGGGTGTATGATATGCACATGTTCTGATGCAAAAAACTGCATTATTATGGACTTAAATTCACTGACTTTCGTTCCTAAGTAACATGACCATTAGAAAACAGGTATAATTCCGACCTTTCACACAGTTTAGAATCACTTCCTCTTTCATACACAATAGTTAAACCAATACATATGCAAGTATGACTAAGAAATCAATATTCCTGTAATTATCTGAACTCTGACCACAACAAATAGGATTTTTCAGTACATGTAATTAAATATATTTATATTTTTACAGTATTTTTAGACCATTCCTGGAGAACTTGACCAGCCAGGTTCTCAGGTGTAACAGAGCTGTTATATCAGCAGAACTTAATCTTGTAGGAACACATCCAGTGGCCCTTGAAGTCAATATGAATCACTTGTCCAGTTTCAAAGGACGCTGCATGCGGACCCAACAAGCTCTGGAAGGGTCACCCTGCTAACAAGGAAGATTTCTGATGACATCAAACCTTTTCTCAGACTTCCTTTCCTCCTGACCATAGCAAAGGACACATGGACTCTGGACCCTCTGGGTTGCTTGGCAGGTGATGTTGGGAATGACCAGGAAGAGCCCCACCCCAGCACCAGGGACTGGCAAAGTGAGCTTTTGTACTACGTCTCCTCATGGAAAGCAGAGGAGCTGCTTCTCCCCCACTCATCGCTTGGCAATTGGGTCACCACGGTTCTCCTGCACAAGGTCTTGGCTGGGACCCCAAGGCATTTAGTACTTTGCAGACACAGAGGAAGACAGTCCCTATTCTGAAGGGCTTGAGCCTATTGTTTAATCATATTTTTTCCATAATCTCCTTTGTATATACACATATTTGCTACATAAAATAGAATGACACCAAAGTAATGGATATAGCAGAAAATGTTGTCACAATATATGTATATTACCACACTAAATAATTACTAAAACTGCAAGAAAAATTTTAAAAATGCCCTTCATAATATATAAAAATATAGAAATGTCCAACACTTGTTTCATCAACTTTATCTCTCATATTCTATTTCTATCTGTACACCTACATATTCCCAAACAAAATACTGCGTTAATCTGGAGTAAACACTGTGTTAGGGCAGTATCTTCCCAAGACACACCTTACAGCACAGTATCACAAGAAATAATGTATACATGCTCGGAGTGGCAGATGCTAAGTTGCTCTTTTCCTTATTTTTTGATTATGATTCACTTATCTTTCCAAAAGAGGAAGTAATTCCTAAAGATTGTGAAAGAACCTCAGTTCATGACTGTCTGTTTCAATCTATGCTCTGTAAGAAGGATATCAGCAAACTTGACTCCATCTTAACGCAGTTTTTTGTGGAATTTCTTCTGGACTTTTTTTTTTCTTGGAGTGTATATGAATTTAAAATAAAGATATAATAAATGAACTTAGGTTTATATTAAGTAAATACTGTCAAATATAAATGCCTGAATTGCTATCGCAAGGAAGAGACGGGAAAGACCATATCATTAAATTCCAAAAATACCTAATTCTATCTATCACACTGAAGGACCAAACTCCTTTAGGGCAAATAGGAGAATTTCAGATTTAAGTCCACTACTAGTTCATACTCCATCAGTCTCATCTTGTTTGCAGCCATTAAATAAATGAGTACAGTGCAGAAATGGAATTTCACCATTGATCCCACCTTACATGAAGAGGAGAATACTGCTTAGAAACAAAGGTCCAAATCAGACACATCATTATATGCTCAAAGTAGTAACTGACATTAACCAGAACTTCCATTTTTACTTCACCAACAGCAAATAAAAACAATCCACTCTCTCCTGACTCCGTCTCACTGAGAAGTGGTTAAAGCAAAAACATGGACAGCCAGATTTTGAGCCAATACACAGTGTTATAAAACTAGTAAAATCAACTGCTGGTCTGTCACCTACCAAAAAGCAGCCCTGCTTTGACATTGGTTTGGACTTTGTACAGCTTACACATTTCTGCAACCTTTTTAACACCCAAGCCCCAGTCAGAGGTGTAAACACACACATAAATATCCAAATATCAGCAGAGGGGGGAAGATTTAAGCAATTTATCATATGAAAGGTCTACTTGAACACTTAAATTTTCTATAAAAGCTCTGCAGACTTTGATACAGGAATAGTGCTTCAATGCACACCATCACATTCAGTCCCTGTCATATGCAAAACATTGGAGAAAACAAAAAATGTTCTAATGAGTGTTACGTTTTCAGAATGGTTTTTTAGTATTATTTTATGGAGTCAGCAAAAAACACTACAAAATTTAAAAAATTGGTCCTCCTCTTGACATCAATTTGAGAAAGATTATTTTCCCAATAAAACAATGGATTAAATATTCTCACTACCTATATTTCTAGTACAGCCTTTATCATGTGCTGTTGGTCACTGTTTAATCTTTTTTACCAACTCAGTTTCCTTGTTGAAAAGATACACTAATGTCTGTCTTTCCCAAATCACTGCATTAAAGGAATACCTTCAGTTAAAGGCTTTCCCTTGTCAAATGTCCTTGAATGGCTGCAGCCAACTGGATGTTATGGATGAAAAGTAGAACTGATGGAGATGCTACCATTTTGACAGGACCTAGTTTATGTAAACTTAACATGCCTCATTTAGTAGAGAAAATAGTTACATATTTGTAGTTTCTCAGTCTATACACTCGTGGGCCCAAAATAAATATGATCTAAATACCGTGGAGAGATTTCAAGTGAAAAATGAATCCTAGATTACAGAAACTAAATCTAACATCACAGCCTTTAAAAGAGACTGAATTGAAAAAAAATATTTACCACATCTCAAAGGGTAAAGTGCATTGCAACTGCATCTACTTCAAGGGACAGAAAGTAAGGAATGCTAAAGATGAGTAGTGTGGCTAACAGGGACTACCCAGCATGTTTGCACTGTACACAGAATGTGAACGCATTATCCCACCTGTAAAATGCAAGAGGTTAAAAAAGTAGTCCAGGAAAATATGTCATCAGGCTTTTTAGTATAATTAAGGCTACAGAAAGTTGAAATTTCAGTATATTCTCAGTTGGGGGCCAGAGCTAGGAAAACACGGTGAAACTTGCAACAACTTAAGTTGCTCAGACCATTCTTTTTATCAGAGACCACTCAGAATAAAAGCATAGGACAGTGCACTGGAACTAAGGAAGGATATGGCTGGTTGTTGGAATTTCAGCAGGTCACTTACAATCTATCTGAAACGTCTGTTTACTTCTTTGGCAGTTAAGAATATTACTTCCCTGCCTCACAGGTGTGTTTTTAGGGTCCAGTTAATTAGTCCAAACTATACAGATGAGGACCAAATCTTTCTAAGCAGCTAGCTAGATCAAACATGTTTGCCTCAAAACACATGCTGAAACATTAGTTCAGCTCACAAATTTAAGTGAGCTATACACTAAGAACAAGAGTCACACCAGTATTATTAACCAAGAAGTATTGTGCAATGCATGGTAAATTCTCTTCAGTACGCACCAAGATGGCCCAAAGCATAAGGTGAGGCAATGGCAAAACTGTGAGAGAGCACTTACAGAATCAGTTAGGCTGGAAAAGATCTCTGAGATTATTGAGTCTAACCTATGACTGAACACCACTTTGTCCACTAGACTGTGGCAGTAAGTGCACATCCAGTCTTTCCTTAAACCCCTCCAGGGACAGTGACTCCACCACCTCCCTGGGCAGTCCCTTCCAATGCCTAATCACCCTTCCTGTGAAGAATTTCTTGATAATGTCTAACCTAAACCTTCCCTGGTGCTGCTTAAGACTGTGTCCTCTTGTCCCGTAGCCAACTGTCTGGGAGAAAAGGCTGACCCCCACCTGGCTACAGCCTCCTTTCAAGAGGCTGCAGATGTGTAAAATTCCTAGCTCTAGGCAGTCATTACCTTCTTGAGTACCAAGGTCTCCCTGCAAGAATATGCAGAGGCCGACCATGAAATCATTAATGAGGGCTTTTTTATTAAATGTCATTTAAGTTCCTCATAACGGTCTCAGTGACTCCCAGATTTTACTTCTGCAAATTATGCTCTTTGTATTATGCATCTGGTATTTCAGTACCATACCGTCTGTAAAGAGTAATGAAAGTCAGAGTGAAAAGGTTGCCTGATACCACATAATGGTGTGGCAAAACATGTATTTCAGGTGCTACTACTGCTGCCACTACTAAATGAGAGAAGACTAAAGGAAAAAGTTAGAGGAACAGAAATACACACCAATTTAAAAGACTTAAAATAACTGTAGTTTGTTTTTATAAAACTTCAATTCAAATATTGCATGAAGACCCTTAGTGCTTTTTCAGATCTTCAAATGGCTTTTCTTGCATGTTTTTCCTCACAGTTCAAGGGTTATTTTACATCATACCAGTTCACACAAAAGTCAGTTCCTTTGCAATCACAGGCTCAAGAGCAATCTCTTCTGCTGCTAGTACCAAAGTGCGCCTGCAATACTGCCAGAATACTAAGATTATTCAGAGTATTAATAAACAAAATAAAAACTTCTAAGGGTGCATCTGGCATATTCCACAAAGAACAGTCTCCCTGGATGTACCTGTTAACACTGAGCAGCCATCACTGTAACCAAGTTCACCAATTGCAAAAGGAAAGGAAGTATGCTTGTAGGTAATACTACCTTCAGATAATTTACTACAGATCTAAATTAAAGTATACTATCACCTAGGGATGCACACTGCTAGAATGTACAACCTTCTATAAAGAACTATCAAGTCCAGTACCCTGCCTCCCGCGTAACCTGTGTTTGATGCTTTAGAGGAAGACAATAACTGCATAATAAACCTTTCCAGTTGTGCAATAATGCATGCTGCTGGAGAGCTGGGATATTTCTGTCAGGCATAAAAAAGTGGAACACTGGACAAAGACAACTATATGACCTTCAGGAGTCTTTCTTTGTCAAATGCAGAGAGTAAGACAAACACATACACAACCCTGAACAATAATTAAAGCTAAGTACAAAATTTTGACTTTTAAAACAAGACATTATGGAACAAATAAAAAAGAAACATACAAATGCAAAGAAAGAAAAGGACACTGAACTAAGAAATGACAAGAGAGCCTTAATTCATACAGCCCACCTGTGAATTCCTTCACAAAAAAATCCCAAAATTCTAATGGGATTCAAATTTTGTCAGATTTCACAGGGAATTTGATATGCCAGTTGGAATTCTATTTTAGCAGAAGGAGCTTAAGGCTGGATTTAGATGTGTTTATAGCTCTGATCAGTGAACATCAACATGATCTCTCAAACATCACACAAGTTGATAAAACTGTGAGGAATTAGAGGCCTTCTTGCCTACAGACAAAAAAGGTGTGGTGTTTATATTCCTTGAGATGAACCAATGTATCTTGTGTGTGACAAACTGAGTGAATTAATGCATTACATACATTTCATTCTGGAGGAACCACTTCAATGAGAAATGAACGTAAGGTATGTATATTGAAAGATTAAGTTTACCTGCTAATAATGCACATATCAAGAGGCTTTAAAAAGTGTTATAAATGCCATTAATGAGTATAGGCACCAGACCAGAATATTTGTAAATTCAAAACCGGCATTTCACTCAGACTCTAATCAATTAACGAGGCACTGTGAAAGGTGGTGATGCTGCTATGCAGTAATTACTTCTACTGTAGAATGAAATAGTGTTACCTAGATGAATACTTGCTCTACATTAATTCCCTTTAGTTAGACAAGTACATGAAGTATGCAGAAAAAGTTCTAATAGTCTATAAAAGGCGTTAGTGTTAAGAAATGCAAAGTACTCGCATCTTCAATTTTATAAACTTCACAAAAGGTGCAAATGATTCAATGCTTCCCAGGCTCACATAGGCAGGTCAGTACTGTTATGTCTAGTTTTCCTAGAAGTACCGTCATCTCGGGGCAGTGCTTTTTGCAAGCTTGACATAGCAGCAGTTCTTTCAATGTCTATCACAGCATACAGCTCTGTGCGCCTGGTTGGAGTCTGCGGAAGTGGAGTGGTGGGGGTTTTTGGAGTCTGAGGGTTGTCAGAGTCACTGCCACCTTCCAAGTCAACCTGTATATAGTTGAGCTGCCTGTGTTCTAAACTTGGACGCCTAATGTCAAAGTTAAAGACTGTTGGGGTGCAGTCCCGACGTCGTGTAAATTCTACTTTATGAGCACTTGCTGGTACTGTTACATTCTCTGTATTGACATAATTATGCATTAGATCTAGGTTATTGTGGTAGCCATTCAGAGATGGGGTCTTTGGTCCTAAACTGTCATCTTCATCTCTACTCAGCTTGCGGGCTTCCCAAACAGGAGGCAAGGATGGCAAATTCTCATAGTTCAACAGCGCAGTTCTCCTCTGAGCAGAGTTGTTAATGTTCTGGGTGTCTGAGGTACTGGTTGATGTCAAGCGACCTCTCCTGACCCCTGAGGCACTAGGGATTGATAACCTATTTATATTTTCGTACACCATTTTATTACCAGATGGTGTTTCTCTACGTTCGTCACTGTCGTACCCAGTGTCCCATTCAGTGTTGTTTGTGCTGCTGCCGCTACCTTGATCTCTCCCGAGTTGTTCCAGTTTCTGTCTTTCCATTAACTGCCTTTGCACAGGTGTTGGTCCTAAAACAAACTTGACTCCTTCAGGCTCCAGAAGAACCTGAGCATCTCTGTCATCAGTACACATCTGATCTTCTTTCACTTTAGTTACTTCAGTGTTTGAAAGCTTTGATTCCAGTGGCACATGCACACTCGACCGATTTTTTCTTTCCTCTTGTACTCCAGTAGTGTTGACGTAAGTATGCACCTAAAAGAAGAAGAAAATAGAGGAAACTCAAATGCTATTTGTGCCTTTTTCCCTGCTCCAAATTTCTTTCCTTCTTAACTCTGCACTTTTCTAATCAAAATACCCGAGAAGAAAATCTTGTTAAGGCAGGTGTTTACGAGCAAAGGTCACCTCTCACATTTTGTTGAAATGTGGTCAGTTTTGGGTTTGTTCCCTGAAATTTTGTTGTTGGTTTTGTTAATGTTACTCTAAAAAAAGAACAGAATTTATATCTTACATTAATTATTATTTTTATTTGATGTTTTATCTCAGCTGTGCTCTAGTTCTCACTTTCCAGGTTCTAATAGAGCTCTGCTCTGATGAAAGCAACTTTGGGCTGCTCCCACTTAGCTCATTGCTTCACACAGACAGATCAGTGAGAGCTCTACTTTGTCATCTCTTACTGTGACAGTGACCAACAGTTACTTTGGCTAAATTTGTCTTTGTAATATCCCCAGTGCAAAGGAAATTTACTGCCCATAAAAGAAAAAAAAGAAACAAAACAACACCAAAACCACAGAGAGACCTAAAAAGACCCCTTCAGGCTCTTGCCTTGTGTACTAATCCAGCAACAAAAAACTGAAGTTGGGGTCTACTGGAAGAATAGTCCATTCTTTCATCAACAGCAAACAGCCTCCTAGTAACAGAAACTGAAGTAGAAAAATACACAATTCCATATGAAAAGTGGCACTAAGAATTAAAAAGAAGCAGGAGCACCAAATGCCACTAAGAAAGGCAGAAATACACTACTAGGTTATCCCTCCAGTTTCCCACAGTGAATCAACACGAGGCTGAATAGAAAAAGAATCCAGTCTTTCCCAAATTTGAAGTCCATGTCTGGATACCCAAACAGCAAAAGTAATATTTTAAAGCAGCAGTCATGTAAGCCTTCCAAACCTCTCTGTCAAGCCCTACAAGCTAAAGTGTTATTTACAGCTCACTTGACTCCTACACTGATACTTCTAACTCATTTACTCTTCAGTAATTCCAACAATAACACCTGAACTCTTCTGTGGTGCTCCTAATAAATCCTTTCCCAGAAGATAGTTCAGTGCACTCTGCTCTGGTTACCCTCTCTGGTTCCAACACTGCTTCTTGTCACATGCAAAAATCTTCCTAAACCACATGACATTATTAAGCTTGACTAACATTTTCATCAGCAACCTGAATGAGGAGAGAGAACACATCTGCTGAAAGTTTTCAATCTATCCCAGACTGGTATATTGTTTCCTCTGAGAGGGATCTCAGCAGCCTGGAGAACTGACCTCACAGAAACCTCAGCAACAGCAAATGCCAAGTCCCGTGCCTGGTATGGAACCACACCAACAGGATGGACAGCAACTGACTTGAAAAGTAGCCTTGCAGTGAAGCACTGAAGGTCCATGTGGATGCTAAGTCAAATGTGAGTCAGCAGGGTGCTCTGGCAGCAATGAAAACCAAACTTGCACTGGTCTGTGTCAGCAATAGCACAGCCAGTAGGTTATGCAACATGATTATTATCATCAATGCAGCTCTTCGGAGACTGAATCTGCGCTCCCAAGTACAAGACAGACATCACCACACTGAAGCAAGTCTAGTTCAGGGCTAGAGCATGTGACGTACAAGGAAAGCACCATCCTTGTTCCATCTTAAAGAGAGGACCAGGGAACCACCCAATAGCTGTTTTAAACTAACATATAAAGAAGACAGAGCCAGACCCTTTTTGGACATGTTCAGCAAAAGCCTAAGGGGCTGTGGACACCAGCTGTAACAGGAAAAAATCTGATTACATCTTAGGGAGAAATGCTTTCATAACAAAGGTGGTAAAACACTGGAACACATGGCTCAGGTTCTGTGGAATTGTTTGCAGTATTCAAAACATGACCAGGGCAAGGCTCTGTGCAGCTGTCCCTAACTTAAAAATTTGATCTAGAGGACTAGCGGTCCCTTCTAACCCAAATTACTCCATGATTTCTATTTGCCAAATAGAAGACATATATATAAAGAAGCTTTTTGACCTCTCATTATAAAATACAATGTTCTTAAAAATAATTACTGAAACTTTTGAAAATAGTATCATGCAAATACATACTTTCTGTACCTTTATTTATATATAAATATGAATTCCTAAAGAGCCAAAACAAACACTTTTCTGAGGTAGCTAAAATATGGTAGAAATACATTACACCTGATACTGAAAAACACAAGTGAAAGCCTACAGAACAATCATTAGAAAAATCTGAAGTAATGTAGAACCTAAGATGTATGAGGGGACAAAAAACCACTCACTTGCTCTTCTGCTACAAGTAAAGGATGTGTTGATTCTTCACCAACAGAGGGGAGGCGTGCGCTTCCAACAGAAGGATGTCTGCTGGAAGGATGTGATGAGGCATCTCCAAAAGATGGGTATCTGGGATAGCCGTTAGGTAAACTTTGTGCATTGAACCCAGGAGCTGATTGAATTAGGAAACAAGCAAGACCATATTAAAATAGAACATTTTACTGTATATGAGTAAGATGTTTTATATCTTAATTTTCAATTCTCAAAAGAGAAAATAGAATATGTAAAACAGTTTTAAATATTCACAAGGCTCAATTTTGCTTGGAGGAAGGAAACAGGAAGCAGACACTAGTACCCTAGTATTTACTGGGAAACATGTCTGAAGAAACCACTGAAATCTGGACATACTACACACCACAGTCCTCCCAGTAAACTCCCTATCCAACTTCTCTTTCTACCATTAACATGTCTCCATGACAAAGAGAGACTTATTTAACTAAGCTTCCATTTCCCTGAAATCAACAACAACCTGGAATTTCTAGTTTTAAATATCAAGCCATCTGCCTGAGATTACCTAAAATCTTTGGGTATTTTTGAAAGGACTCCACTCTACCCATCCATCTACTCAGAGCAAAAGAAAGATTGAAAGCCACCGCACATGTGATTTTACTAGTACTTTTTTCCCACTAATAAAAAGGCTGGAACATTGCCCAGCATCAACATTTCTCAGAAATGCTACAGGTAAAACATGTTGATATATTACAAAGCAATTCAATAAGTGTATTCATAAGTGTTCTTATTCAACAACTAAGTTCCCAAAACTTATTTCTTAAAGGAGGAGAACTTTATTAAGGCAGTTCTCCTTCCAAGACTTAGGGTTCTTGAAAAAGAATCCTCAGCAAGTACCTCATGAGAATGCATCACTGGTAGTTAGCATCTCAACTTTAAATTAGCTTTCTTTTTAATGACAGATTAAACGCAAATCAAGTCTTATTTTCACTAAACACCACATTACATTTAGGTCTGTCATCTGACAGTAGAACCATACTTACTGGTAGGTGTTCGAGGGGTTCTTGGAACTTCCAGCTCAGTTTGATGATTATTCCTTTCCACTACTGGTTCTTCTACCACATTTATGCTATTATTCTGCATTATCTCTTGTAACATGTTAAATAGCTCTTCTGCCCGTGCACATTTAAAGGCAAAGATTCCTACAAATACACACACACAAAAAAAATCAAAATCCTTTAACTAAGAAACATGCCTTACAATATATGTAACTTTCAACAAATAGAACTGGAATCCACATAATGAATACCTGTTAAAGAAGCAAAAATGTTAGGAAATTTTCATTGTGCCAAAACACATGGAGATACTGTGAGAACCTTTAAAGTGGTTATCTCATAGAAGATTCCCATGCACCGAAAGTTAAATTAGAACAGAAAACTGATTCAGTTAAGAGCAAAACTAAGTTTTGAGTGCTAAATAAGGAAAACCCCCCCACACAATATTTTTTATTTTAAACTCATAAAAAGGATATCAACTAAATAAATACAATATAAAAATATTAAATGAAACAACAGTGGTGCTACAAGTCATATTTTCTAAATTGGATTTCTATTAAATTACCATAAAAATAAGATACCTGCACAACAGAAAAGGATTTAAACACTGGGTAAAAGTTTAGTTTCTTTAAGAAGATTAAAATGAAAAGTTGGTAAGACAAACTGTGTGAAACAGACAGGAACAGACTAATTGCTTTAGGCTAATAGACACGGAACACAAAGTTAGCAGCAATACCATGTATTTTGTGCGTGTATTGTGCCACTTTGCCTTTGAACAGCAGGGAGTGTCCCAACTTACCCTCACCAGCAAAGTCGCAGCTTTGGATTATTCTTCCATTGAAAGCATGAAGTTAAAGTTGACATGCTTGTTAAACGTGGGTGCAGGTGCTCATTTTTCAAAGCGAGTATTACAATCTTAAAACACTCTTTACTAAAAACTACCTATCCATATAGCTAGTCCTGTAAGTCCAGTTCTATGAATGTGCTGCCAATTACTGCCACCATGTATTTACTTAGGGACACAGAACTGTGACAGATCAGAACTACCAGAAATGCTCCACATGGCAGAGGTTGACAAAAACTCAGCTGGGAATATACCAAAAGAGGAGTGACACTCAATGACTAATATTCAGCTGGTGCACTGAATAAGCTTCATGCTTGCTATACTGCAGCTGCAGAGCTTCTCCAACTCTCTTTTCACTCACCCATGATCCAGCTCAAGTACAACAGTCCATGTTTAATAATTAATGTACTTCTGAAAATTGACACTGGATGCTTAAATCTTAACAGAAAACAAACAGAATTTTTTAAAAAGCTAGGTTCACAAGCTTTAAAAGCTCCCTGTATGTTTCTGAGAAATTCAACTGCCTTTAAATATATTCACATTAAATACAATGTGATCTGTCACTCAACATAGTGGCACACCAGCTTCTCCAAGTTTTCTATCATGAAATATCTATCAGCTGTGCTCCTAAAACACGTCTTCAAGATTTTTAATACCTAGCACAAACTCAGTGTTTCACCATTGGTGCACTCTCACAACCTTATCAATAGATATAATTTGAGATTAAAGGGAAAACACAAACAAGAATACCGACTAATGCAAGAAGTTGCAGGGCAGTATCCAGTGAATTCTCAGAAAAACCCCTTTTCAGTCAATACACAAAGTGAGGATGAGGTTTTGCAACTGTGCCCACAAAACCCAGTGTAGGTCTCAGGAACAATGCTCCACTGCAAAAGGGCAGCAGAGAACATTCTCTGCCAGACTTCTTATTTCTCAATATTCACAGTATTTTAATATTACATAAGGAAGTCAAGAAACAAAAGAGGGAGGAAAGGGTTGCTGCTTACATAGCCTGCTTAATTTTCTCTATTAAAAAAAAAAAAAAGAAAAAAGAAATTGTGAGGAAAGCAGAGAAGTCCATTAGACTTGCTGGAAAATTTTGCACACTTGCTAAAAAGACTGTGGAAAAGAACCTTCAAATTAATATTTTGAATTAATTATTATTTGTATCTCTTTTCAATGTTTAGAAGAAGCAGTAAATTAAACCTGCAAAATCAATTACAGTGATTATCTTCAAAACAACATTTACTACTTTCTATTTAGAATTCTGAAAATTTATTGTAGTATGAACATTTGAAAACATCCCCATTTCTCATTAGGAGATGAGCTGAGAATGCCTTCTAAAGTCTTATAAAAAAAATTTGTCTGCCCTTACCTCTGCTTGGACAATGAAGGCTGACCAGGTTTATTTATCATCAAGTTTTTCATCTTCCTGATTTTTTTACAGTGAAATTAAAAAGCAAAAATTGCAGTTTCTACATATCATTACTATAAAAACCACTAGCAAATGCTAAAAATCTGTTAAAAATTGCTCCTTAATTTTGCAATATATGAATACATAAGCATTTGATCTACACAGAGCTACTTCACAGCAGAAAGATTCAAAATGAGGCCAAGACCTGAACTGAAACAGTCTCCCTCAGGGACTGCTGCAGTGAAGAGAGAATCTTCCCAGGGGGAGCCAACCTTGGGCAAGGCAGGCATGGTCTGGCAACTGGAAAGGTAACTATCTTCCAATGAAAGCCATACAGAAAATAACTGAGCACAGCTGAAGTATACACACCTCATGCAAAAACGTGTCAAAATTTGAGAATTATGTCATTGATATAAATGAAAGTGGTATTTACTTTAGGAAGACAGTGAAAAACAAATATGTTACTGAAGATAATAATAAGGTGGGAAAATCCAGTTCGTATCAGCACTCTTGTCTTTTAAAATCTAAAACCAGAGAATTCTTTAAATTCTGAGGAGATTCCTCCACAGTTCTAGATTCCACTGCCTCCTCCAGAAAGTCAAGTCAACCTCTGAGGCAGAATTTCCCTGCCAAAACAACCTCTTAATTGACCAAAAGTATCCACACAGAAGCTTGAAGTGCTCCAGACTTACAATGTCTAAAACAATGTGCAACTCAAATCCTCATTGTACCAGAAGATCATTCCTCATAAGGCAGTTTCCAGAAACCACACTCACATATAAAACTTATAACTCTTTCCAAAGGAATTTGAAGTATCTTCCAACATCAAATAAATTTCCAAAATCTTTACACACAAAATTTCCACATACCTTGTCCAGTTTGACACCTTCGACCACTTTCAAAAGAGAAAAGATTTGAGTCATAGCCATAGCGACGGAGACAGAGGTAGTGCCATTTTACAGAGTCCCTTTTACGGGTGTACAAAATTAGTTCTGTATCTGTAAGTTCCATTATGCCAGAACCCAGTTCATTACCATCATCATCCACATTAATAACCTTAAAAAAGAAATTAAAAAGCATTAGTAAGTACTCTTTTGAGAAACTAAACCACTTCTGATAATCTTAATGTTTCATTGATAAATTCCATCTACGCTATCACACTAGTTAGGGTATTTGAAGTTTTAAAAACAAACAAACAAAAAGAACAACTCGCCAAACTGGTTCCTTCACCTCGCCAACCCAGAATTAAAAAGTTAAAATAATATTTATGTAAAAAGCAATACAAATGAGACTGCCAAACATTACTGTACAATCTAATGAGAAATGTAAAGTAGAAAAGATTCATAAGTCAAATACTTCTTTTTAAACTGGCTTTATGTACAGATTCTAGTATTTCCACACGCATAAAGCATACCTCAGATAATAATGGAATTTCTAAAAAAATTATTTGCTTTGTCATATAACCCCACTTACAGTTGGGAAAAGGAATGGAGAAGGGTAAGTGACTCCAAGATAAAGCTTCCTTCACATACATGTATAGCCTTGCACTGTGCTGAATCACTCATTGATTTCAGCTATTTTGCTGCCTTTTTAAAGTCAACAAATAATTGAAATACCCTACAGTTATCCTGTGTGAAAACATGTGTATGAAGCTTAAACTCTTATTCTTTCTGCTTTTAAACCAGTTTTGAGGTCATCTGCAACCTTTATGGAATTTGGACAATATATATTTTCCCCTGCATGCATTTTACCTCACGGTGCTGCTTTTAGTGGGATTCTTTCTTACTCAATAAAAAGCTACCAAAAATTTTCCCCTATGGAATTAATGCTACTCCTTAAAGAGCCATTTTCATTTGAATCTAGTCAATTGAAAAGAATTAGGAATATTTTCATCTGTTACTGAGGCTTATGTGAATTTTCCTCATTTTGCAAATTACATTCTTTCATCTCCTCCCTCCCACTGCTAAATCAGTGATGCAAACAATAGAGAAATTCTATGAGGAGAAAAATAGGAACTAGTTACACAAAATGATGTCAAATGCATGAAGAGTAAGAAAACAGCAAAATTATCCTTCAGCTTTCTTTACTGACAATAAACCTTTCCCTAAGGCAACACATTTTTCACTATGGAAGCATTCCTTTGTCAGCTCACAGAGAGTTTGGAGCACAGAAGCAAATCTGACTTGTGTGACTATGCAAAGGTATGTTTACTTAAAAGTCACTGACTTCAGCAGCTTCATGTTTAGCCTGTTAAGCATGAACAAGTGTTCACAAGCTTATAAATTCCAGAGATATATGGGCCAAAAGCACAGTAGAAATAAATTTCTTCAAGTAAAGGAGTAAAGTTCTCAAAATGCTATAATCAGTAATGCAGTCATTCCTGTAGTCAGTCAGTCATGGCTTGGCTTCACAAATGAAGATTTGGGCAGGGCTCTCCCCATGTGGGTGTGTGAGCCCTTCCAGCCTGTGCAGTGGATTTTTTAGGTGAGGCTCAGCGTGCGCAGAACTGGCCCCATCCTTTAACTCCTCAGGTTCATCTGCCACAGCCGAGCGAGCTTGGACAGTGACAGTGAAGTCCTCAGGACTAGAACCTACAGCCCTCGGTATTGCCAGGAGGTCTCCCATCCAAGCACTAACTGGGCCTAACCCTGCTGAGCATCCGAGATCTGACGGGATCGGGTGCCAGGGAGGCATTTAACTGCCTTAATCAGTAATGACCTTCCCGTAAAATCAGCAATGCTGAAATTTTCTATTGCTGACCCTGTGTTCAGGTTCATAATCACACTTTTCCAACAGCTCTTCCCTTACGCTTACAATTTTCCTAATTTCTGTAATCTCCCTGAGACAACAACACTTCCTTGGCCCCTACCAACTGAAATGGAGATGGATCAAAGCACAGGGCTGCTTCTTCTCCTTTCTGAAGATCAAAACCATCCTAAAAAGCCTACCCTCTCTAGGGAATTCCTATCACTGTTGGTAAGAGAGGATTCCTCAAAGGGGCAGGAGAAACCTGTAACCACAGACACCTGCTGCAACTCTGCAATATTTCAACTGCTCAGAAATTTGCACTCTATTTTCATTTCATTTTTTTCAATCACAGACCAGCCCTGCAAGAAAGCAACAAATTAATTCACAGCATACTACGTAAGTTGCGTACCTTAAACTTGTTTCGGTGGTTATCTGGGACAGTTTCTTTATCTGGACAGCTACAACAGCTACCCATGACTTCTTTAGAAGACCATCTGATCTCTAAAGGAAAAAAAACAACCAAACAAACAACAAAATGATCATTTACTTAAAATAAAAACAGAATAACATCAACAAAACAACCCACTGCAAATTACTCTCTGAAATTACAATTCTTCATGATGAATTTTGCAATCATAAGTAATAAAAATATTAACAAAGATACTACAGATATAGTAGTTAAGATAGATTTGGCATTAAGGAGTGGCAACACTGAGCTGCTGAATTCCTACCAAGAATTCAACTATAGGTTACTACCAAACAGACTCACTTGATTTGTCACCTGAATTCCCATGGTAGCAGCTTGGGGGAAAACAAAACCCAACAACTTACTGAGTGCAATTCTCATCTCCTAAACAGGGCTGTTACACAAGGCAACCATATGGATTCCAGTTCCACCTCAATGAGTGCTCCCTGGCTCAGGCTTCCCACTCCTAGTGATGCCCCTACAAGCCCTGGGCTGCAGGAGGTTACCAGGCACAGGCAACACACAGAGCCCACGCGGCAATCCTGAAAGACTGCCTTGGTTTTGGCAGCTCCAGGGGTGGAGGCATTCCAGGCCTGGAGGCAGCCCTGTGCTGGCAGCCATGCAGTGAGATTCTGTGCTTCCACTTTTGAGTATTTCCCATTTAACAATGTGCATCAAATTATGTAATCAAAGTCAAGGGAAGGGAAAAAACTCCCATTCAACACAAGTATTTTAAAACCTTGGGGGGGGGGGTGCAGTATTTCCATTAAGTACCATTTAAATTAAATTGTGTTGAACATTTGCTATAAAATAGTACAATACTCAACCAACACAGAAGAGCATGGCTAAATTAATGAAACAAAAAATAAATATTTGATATTTTTGGTATTTTCATTTAAAGATTTTTCTATGGATGGCAAACTTTCATAAAACAGTGTGATAAGGTGTTCACAGAACCAAGTCCCACAACTTGCTGCTTCTCCCTCTGCCAATGTGCAGAGGAGGGGTAACCCTTACATTTCTTAAATACAGAAAAGTCAGACAGAATAAAACTTAACCCATTTATATTATCTTCATATTGGATAATACCTAAAATTTCCACTGCACTAATGGAAAATGGGGCAAAATCCTGGAAGAGAGCTATTAAGTCAACAAGAGATATGACATTAGGAATCGAGAGGCAATAGGTCAGAATGGGTTGATAAACTTTCCTGACTAAAAAAAAGAGGGAAGAGAACCCGATGTCTCCTTAAGAAAACCATAACTTGTTTTCTAGATGGGCATTTGTATTAATATGCAGGAGTAGTATCCATGTAGCACTTTAGTCTGCTGAGAAATAAGGTGCAAGGAATACAAGGCAAAGCATCTAACATTTCCCTTCTTTTTGATCAGAGAAGTCACTCAAAACAGATGCTTCTACCTTAGAGACTGTATAAACCTGTATAAATTTGCAACCAACCCCTTGCAGAGGTGAAGCAAGACCTTAACAGAAAGTGGAACAACATGGCTTGGATTGATCAGTCTGAAGGAGGCAGAATGCCAGACATGTATTCAAAATTACAGATTCTTTAAAGTCGTTTCTGGTCATAACATGAAAATATGCATTTATTTGACAGAGCTTTTTTTTTCAAATCCAAGATGAAACTGGATGGTTGCTTGTTTCCTTGTACTGCTGCAGGGATGCCATGCTACATGAAGAATTTTTTTTCTTTTTACTAGTGAATCACAGAATCAAAGACCTGTGGTTGGCAAAGATCTCCGAGATCATCAAGTCCAACCTATGCCCTTGTCTACTAGACCATGGCACTAAGTGCCACATCCAGTCTTTTCTTAAACACCTCCAGCGACAGTGACTGCACCACCTCCCTGGGCAGCCCATTCCAATGCTCAATCACTCTTTCCATGAAGAACCTCTTGCTCATGTCCAACCTAAACCTTCCCTGGTACAGCTTAAGACTATGCCCTCTTGTCCTGTCACTAGTTGACCGATACCCACCTGGCTACAACCTCCTCTGAGGTAGCTGTAGAGAGTGATAAGGTCTCCCCCGAGCCTCCTCTTCTCGAGACTAAACAACCTCAGCTCCCTCAGCTTCTCCTCACAGGACTTGTGCTGCAATACACTTCCTAAACTGAGGGGCCCAGAACTGGACACAATACTCGACGTGCTGCCGCACCAGTGCTGAGTATGGGGGAAGAATCATTTCCCTGGTCCTGCTGGCCACACTATTCCTGACACAGGCCAGGTTGCCATTGGCCTTCTTGGCCACCTGGACACACTGCTGGCTCATGTTCAGTTTCCTGTCAATCAGAACCCTCAGATCCCTTTCTGCCTGGCTGCTCTCCAGCCACTCCATCCTCAGCCTGTAGTGCTGAAGGGGGTTGTGTCCGAAGTGGAGAGCCCGGCACTTGGTCTTGTTAAACCTCATCTTGCTGGATTTGGCCAATCTATCCAGCCTGTCCAGGTCCCTCTGCAGAGCCCTCCTACCTTCCAGCAGATCGACACTCCCCCACAACTTCGTGTCATCTACAAATTTCCTAATGGTAAACTCAATCCCCTCATCCAGATCATCAATAAAGATACTAAATGGAACTCAGCCCAGTGAAGTTCTGAAATCAGTCCAATCATTCTCTCAACTACAGACCACTTAAAAAGTCTTCACACATACATCCCATTGCTATTTTAACTATTCAATTTATTATTATTTCTTTCCTGTTCTGTTTAGAAAGGGAGATACAGGGAATAACTCCTGTTTCCTGCCCTGGTACCCCACAGTGCCTCACTACAGTAACATTCAGATGTTGCTCTTGTTAGCCTATTGCCACTGCCCTATTTGGTGCTGTGAAGAGCAACAGATGACAATAGCTGCAATGCAGATTAACAGTGAACATATAAATTTGCAGCAAAGGTTTTCAAACTCTGGTCCATACAACACCTGCACAAGCCTCTAGCAGCCTTCAGGCAGATGCATGCAGTTAATAAACCTCAAACTTAGACCTTCTCAAATGTTTTGACAAGGTGTAAACAGAACTAGAAAGCTACGTGCATTTAGTATCATAACTTTCTGTGCATTCAGCATAAAATAACTGATCAAATCTGTTGAAGGCAGGTGACTGAAAACTTTAAAAAACCCCCAAAACCTAACTGCAAAGCCATTTGGGGGAAAAACATCACTCGAGCTGCAAGAAGGATGCTGTAGCATATGAAGTACAGCTTCTGTATCTCAAGACTGCCAAAGAAAGGGTACATAACCAATAATCATACAAGCTCATTATTTTGTCTCAAATATTAATATCTCAGAAAACCAAGAACTGCAATCGTGCTTCAAAGGAGAGATGAATCAAGGCTATGTGAGGAAGAAATTAAACAGCTAGGGAACTGGCAGAATTAAAAATCACTCACCTAGATTTGGCCATTAATATTCCCAGCCTCTGCTGCAGCATCAGGGCTTCTGTCATACTCAAAGTGTCATGCTGTCTTATCACAGAACTAATCATTTCACCTAGAACTAGAAGAGTAAATAAATGTCATTTTTTCTTGTTTTAAGATGCCAGTTACCAAACTAACAAAAATACATCCTTTTGTTTATTATTACTTTGTCAGTGTTATGTCAAGTGAGGTCTTCATGACTAGGAGGCATCTGAAGTGATGTTTTAGACAAGAATGATCTCTTAGAGCTTCCTCAGCATTTCAGTGCCTTGGAAGAAAGCAATTCTGCATTCCTTTCTGCAGCATAGCCTGTCACACTGCAGACTCCATTCATTCTCCACTCACTGCTTACCCAGTTTAGTGTGTGGAAATGATGGATGCGAAGCTCCCATTATCCTTGGTGCATACCACACCAAACCACAGCAGACAAACAGAAGCACACACACAACTTACTTGGTATAACTCCCTCTTGCTTCTCCTAGTGAACATGCACAAATGCTGACTTGTGTGGCTAACACATCACCCTTTCTCTGCTTGCCTCATGATGCTTGCTCCATGATATTAACCATAAATTGCTTCCTTTCATTTCCCCCACCCCCCAGATTATTCTCACACGAGCTATCCACTCACATTTAACTCTGAAAACTCAGCTGCTGCTTCCATCACACTAACAGCTGGCAGCCTCTGCTCTCTGTTCGTAAAAATGCCAAATAAGCACTTGATGTTCCCTTTGTTGCTGCTTATTGAACTCAATAGAAGGGCTAAATTCTCCGGAAAATGCTTTATTATTAGTCTTTCTTATCAGTCCTTTAGGATGTCTGTGCAAACTTCTTTGAGACCACTGAAGCTTTGCTTCTAAATTTTTTTCTGCAATTCTCTATATTCATCTGTTGTCCTCTGCCTTACATCTGGATTAAAATCATCTTGGGAAACCCAAGTACTCTTCTTTTTTCCATAATATCAAGAGTAATGTAGTCCCAAATTCATACCAGGTCCTAGGCATCACTGTAATTGTTGCAAAACACTTTTACTGTGAAGGGATTGTGCAAGAGAACAGCAGAAATTCAGTATTGGCAAATGCAAAATAACACACCTAACAAAGGAGCTGTTTGGAAACATCAGTCATCACACAGTCATGCAGTTCAATGAAAAGCTAGCTCAATAGTTATCATAAAGAAAATGAAACATAACTGTTTGGAAAGAACTAAAACAGCAAAACCAAACCCACAATTGATTGTGCAAATCCACAGTATACCCACAGAAGTAGTAATGTATGCAATTGGGCCTCCCCTGTTTAGAAAGAGAGTAAAACTAGAAATATGCTACTTAGAAGGCTCAGCCTGAAAAGGGGGAGCACACAGGGCAGAAAAATTGTGTCCAGAATTATAGGTGACATGGAGAAAATAAATAAAACACAACTACTTTCCAAGTGGAAGCACTAGGGAACAGCAATTGACATTATTGAGGGACAGGTTCAAAGAGCTACACAAAAGTACTTTTTGCACATGGTATTTGGTTAAATTTTGTGATCCACAATGTCTTGTGGGAATGAGTTCCAAAACTTTTAAAGATTCAGAAAGTAATTGTAAAAATGCAAGCTCCATGAAGAGCTTTTAACCTCAAGGATGTCACAACTGGCTCAAAAATCTCTAAGCTGCAGATACTTAGAAGCATCTTAAGGATTGATCATAAAACATTCCTTCTTACTATTCCCTTCCCCATGTATTTACTGTTTGATCTCAGAATTTAGTATTTACTGTCAGAACAGGATACTGGACAAAGCGATACTTCAAGCGTGACCCAGTAAAGTCATTCTAATTCATGTAAATGGATGGCATCAACTCGACATAAATTTTTGAGTGCACTGCCATAAATCACTAAAAAAAAAAGAAATAGTTAACAATTTGTACTTAACATGAAACTAAATCCTAGATTTCACAAAGGTACAGAAAGATAAACTTTACTGAACTGCTTGTTCAATAAGATATGTACTTTTGCATATAGCTGTATTTAGAACCTACCCCTCTGCAACACGTCCAGTCTCTGGTTCTTTGATGGCCCTCCCAGTCCAGCTGGTAAACTATGATTTTGCTCAGGGTTAGATTTTTGCTTGCTTAGAGTACCAAACCAGCTCAGCAGAGAGTCTGGCAAGTGCCAGAGCCAGCTGGTGACAGAATCACAGCCTTAGTCACCTCAGCCCAGTTTTCAGAAAAATGAGTCCCTTCACTGATTACTGGGCTTTAAGTTTACAAATTCCCTGCTAAAATCTTCGCGACAGGAAAATAGAAGAGGGAGCATAAAGCCTGACCTACCCACTCTGGTGGAACCTGACAGGTAGTCATTAGAAAAATAAATTAAAAATTTTCACAGGTAACATACCCTGTTGCAGGTTGTCCGCACTCCTCTTTACCCAGCAAAGTTTTAAAGCTTTCACATGGTTTGGCTTCCTAAAGCGGCCGAGCCTGTTTGAGTTCCCTAAGAATGATTCTTAAACAATCTAAGCAGAGCTTTTAATAGATAAAAGAAAGCACTCAATTTTATTTTTTCTTCACAATTGTACAGTACCTAACTTTTTTAAAATGTAAAGCGGTAACAAAATTCTCCAACCAGTTGCTTCCAATTAAAAGTTGGCTATTTACTCTGTTGGGGATTTTCTTAAATATTCCCAGATTTCAAAATATTTACCCAAACTTAAACATATACAGAGAAGTAGACATTTTCACAATTACAACCATAAAACTTAATCTTTTTCAGTTATGTCTATAGCATCAAATGTAGGAGCTGTGATTTCCCATTCAGGAAGCATCAGTGGTGGTTGGGTGCAGTCATACAAGGAGGGGGAAGGGGACAGAGAGCAACTTCTGCTTCTCCCCAACGCATTCATTACTGCACTGCAAGGTAAAAACCCCAGGCAAGAGAAGCCAGGACCAGCACTTATCTAAATAGCTTGTTAATGGCAGTGAAAGTTAGGAACTGCAGTAACTTCACTAAGATTTATTCCTGGGCTTTGGACAGTAAAACACGCCTCTTTCCTTCATAGACTAAGCAGAGGCAACAAGTTGCCTAATCTCTCAGAAGTCAGGGAAGACAAGGCATCAGTGTAAACAGAGCAGATACTTAAATTAAAATATAAAAAAGACACAGTCAAAACTTGTGGAAATTCTAACATTCGAAATGCTGCAGTGTCCCCAGCCTAGGAATGGTCTGACAAGGTGTGCACTCCCCTGGCATAAGAAAGGCCACTCCAACACGCTGCAATCATACTCCTCCCTTTGTTCTTTAAAGTCAGCTCATAGTTGCTAAGCTGATCTAAAAGCTGGCTTTAACTTAGTTCTGCATGCTCTGATTGCAGGCTCAAACATTAACAGTGGTGGATATTTTCTGTAGAGATTAATTCCTCCCCACACCTCCTAAAAAATCAGGGAAGGAAGAAAACCTTTCAAAACCGCGGTACACCCTGCAAAGAGACATGCAGGAGCAATGGTGCCTTGCCTGTAAGCCCATCCTGAGCACACAGTCTTTTCTATGGCCTTTCAAAGCACCAGCTGCCACTTTGCTAGGTCTGTTATGTCTGGGTCTCAGATCTACAAGCAGAGAGCAGAAAAAATAACTAAAGTACAGCAGCATAATTTTAAGTCATTTTATACCACAAAGATGCAGTAAAAAAGAAAGTTACTAGAGCTTTTTCCTCATGCAGCAATTTTAATATCTAGAAACCCCAGTGGGTACAATGGAGTAACTGCAGAAAGGTGCCTGTGTACAGGCTGTCAACAACCTGAACCTAGTAATTCACATATTATCAAGCACTTGATAATATTTATGATATCTAAGTGATATAAATCCACACTTAGACTGTCATTTTTACCTTTAACTATCTGAATCACCCAATTCAGAATATTACATTTACTTTTGAAGTGTCAGCATCAACCATTTTCAACGACTGTTTCCTGTTTGGTTTATACTATTAAAAATGAATAAAAATAAAGAGACATTTTCCCAACCACCAGAGCACTGAAATCCTCTACACTTTTATTTCCTACTCTTATTTAAAATATTTGCTTAAAAAAGTATGGTAACAAACAGATATCATCAAACTCTCCACATTTAACATAATTCTCTGTGGCAATAAAGTGGTTATGATGAAAAACAAACCAAATTATGCAGGTTTTGGAGGTGTATTAAAATTGCAAACTCATTGACAGACAGATATTTCAAAATCAAGGCTATTTCACCATTTTATTAATGTCTTCAAATTATTCTGTTTAGCAGTGAGTAGAATAATATTTTTCAAATTAATTATTTCTAAAACTTGATACTGCATGGTACTTCATATTTCTTTTTTCTTCAATACCAATGTAAGGATCTAACCCTCATGGTTACAACTCTGCCAGTACCTATAATAAATTTCTCAAAATGGGTTCCACTGCCTTTGTAAAGTATTTGCTATGGTTTACCTAAACTTGAAACATATTAGCCACTATGCTTTATATCAACACTGAAATAAATCATTACAATTCAGAAAGCTCAAAAATGAAGTTCATTTAAGTATTTTTCTTCCAGCTGCACCAACACTATTATACTTGAGTATTTCAGGACTACAGAATTGGGTTCTCACAGCTGTTTACTATGAAAGAATGAACAGAGACTGTGTTCAATTTGAAGTATTATTAACACACTCTTTAACTGCAAGTTGTATGAATGGTTTCAACACCTGCTTCCTTCTTCACTTCATAATTAATGTTCAGATCAATGAAATAAAAAAAACCCAAACAAAAGAAATGGGAATAGGTTGTACTTGACAGCTTCAGGAGAAATCCTTAAGTTTTATAAAGGGAAAAGAAAGCAAGACTTGAGAGTGGAGAGAACAGACATATATCGTTGTCATATGTCCAGGGTTAGGTAGCCTCCAATGTCATAGCTGCCTTTTGTAAATTAAATTCAAGTTATTGCCTAGGGGACAGTCAGAATGGCGAATATTTATTCATTTAAAACCCCCCAAGTTCTCAGGTATGTTCACATTCACTATTACAATTTGTCCTTTTAGCTGTAGATTTTTGTTTGTTAGCTCTTCTCAGTTTAATGTTACCTGATCAAAATAGTGACAAAGGAGGATACTCATCCCTTCCTTTCCTTCCATTCTGGGTCCTCTTTAACAGTTAAAGTTATTTGGGGAAAAGAGATACGTGTAGGAAAAGACAACTGTTACTTAAAACAACAAATATTCTGCTGAAACCATTGCTAGTGGGAGTAAGAAGATTTTGAAGTGGTTTTCATGTATCCTTCCTAAGTAATTAAAACTTTGAAAGGACGGACTCTACAAGCTATTTCAGACTCAAACTGTGCCATGTTTCAAATCACATGTATCATGTAAAAGGCACTTTACCAAAGAAGGAAAAATTTTTAATTTGCACGTGACTCTCCATCCAAGGGTCACCAACGGTGGGCACCTTTCATCACAAAGTATTCTCATCTACAGAATAACTGCCAAGAGCCCACAACAGAAATACAGAAATTTACTTGAATACCTAATAGAAAGGTACAATGGTACCTTTCACAAAAAGCATGATCTTCCAGATGTAATAACCTGGGTAAAGCAGAGCCCTTTTTGCTGAGAGCCAAATTTCATCCTTCTGTTTGATGTCCGTAAGAGCAGCAGAGACCAGACCTTCTCAGAAAATCCCAAGGCTTCTGGGAAACCTTCATGAAGCCTTTACAACTGTGCTGTTTCAGATCCAACCTGTATGTCAGACTGGAGTTACGTTTTCCTCTCTCAACCTCTCCACACAAACCATAGTGCAAGAGGCAGCTATGAGCAGACTTTTTGTTCCTTGACACCTGTTGTGTGAGCCTGTTTGAAAGAAGGTGAGCTTGAGGGTGTCCCTCCTTAGCATCCTCTCAGGTAAGAGTATGCAGCCTCAAACGACAGGATCAAATTGGAGACAACAATTCATTTTTATTTTTCTGAAAACCCAGAGTCTCCACTGAGAGACACGAAGTCTATCATATTTGCAGCTTAAAGGCAGAACTAACTCTCCACAAAGAATCATCGCAAGTCCAGAAAGGGCTCATTCTCCTGATGCCTTGGAATTCAGGCATTATCAGAAGTTATAGATATGGCAAATCATTTGTATTCATATAAAAATATGCACAAATTGCTTAGTTTTAAGTAAAACTCCCTCTTATCCCTTCCTTCAACCTCTTATAAACTCCCTAAAAATACACATTATTTACTTCCAGAGTACTACATAAGATAGCTGGCATTTAAAATACTTCATGCAGGAACAATCCATCCCATTTCTAGATCTTGCTCCCTGGAGACACATTTTTTTCCTACCTCCCTGGGATTAGATTAAAAAAAAAAGTGAATTCTTTACTTCAAGTGAAAACATGTAAAGTAAAGAACTATACAACATGGAGAAAAGCTTTTCATTATTTAACCAGACACCAGATGCACACTGTATTTTAGGTCACTAACCTGAACACTGTCAATCAGTGCCTTCGCCCCACAGAGACTGAAGTCTTTCCATTTAGTGTGTAAGAAACAAGAGTCCAGATTTTGGTTGTCTAAATTGCCTCTAGCCCAGACAGCAGGAGTAAATATCACAAATAATTTGCTAGACAACTGAACACACTGAAACAGGAAAAACTAACTTTGGTAACTTCCTCCCAAAGCACAAAATGTGTGGCCCTCAAGTGTTTGGATGTGTCCAGTTACGCAGGGATGCAGAGCAGACGCATCCCCAGTTCAGTGTTGCAGTGAGTATCAGTCCAGCTGCCCAGCATGTGCTGCAACCTCACACACAAATTACTTGGTGACACAGACAACCAATTCAAAACAAGAAATTTGATTTCATTACAACCGGATGACTGGCGTCTTAGAGGAACGTTACAGAAGTCTTAATATTGATTTCTTTTTAAACAGAAGTTATTTTTAATCTTTTTTTATGGCTTTCAGTGTATGAAAATAAAACTAGTCAAATATTTACAGATACTGCTCTGCAACTTTTTATCTCTCCCTGTCCCTCATTTTTCCCTTAAGGACCTATTTTTCCTTATAAATCTTTTATAGAATGAAATTAAATATAAATGGATTTATTTCAGATTTGTCATCCTTCATGTTTCATCATTTTCACCCTTGCATATCGTAATAAATATTGCTTGATTTTTGTTTAAAACTGGGGCATTCAGATTTTTTTAACAGCGAATTTTCACTCTGCAAAAATATAAGCAGCAAGGATGGGACACAATTTATAAAGTAGCCTATTTTTCTAGACCCTTCATGTACTGAGAACATAATATGTCAATGAGAAAACATGTTTTCAGAGATATTGCATGAATTGGGAATTAATTCTACTATTTAAAAATTCACCCCAACCAATGCCAAAATTTGCATTACCTTTACCAACCCCAAACCTTCTCAGGACAGAACCTGAAGCTTGCACACTCCATTGCTTTGAACACCAGCAACTCCACTAGTTTTGTTTTGCTGTTTCCCAGTGATGAGCCACACAGCACAGAGCCTGCCCCTCCCTGAAGCTCATTCCAGTATGTCTTTCTCCTCTTTTAAAGTCTGGCAATTGGAAATACTTGAAGAAACACAGCCAAATCCCTGCAGATACATCATAACTAATTTTCTCAACTCAGAGTTTTTGGGCACTTATGGATGTCAGTGATCCTTCTACAGCAGGGAATAATTTCACCTGGAGAATGTTACCTCAGAGAATAAATAGAAACTGACAGTACAAATTTGAACATTTCAGGTTATACAGACAATTTCTAAGTAACTCATTACACCCTCTGTTCATTAAATGGAATTGTCACTGCAACAAAGTAGCTTTAATCTTTTTGCACACAAAACAAATCTTGGATGAAAGTGGAAGACAGCAAACAGACAAGTAAGAGAAACCAACTTGCCACGTAAGAAAATAGTTATGCAGTAAAATAATGATTTTTTTATTGGCATGTTATTCCTTCCAGAAGATAGGTGAAGGAGACTGGAATGGTATTGCAATCAGTCCTTTGAGTTTTGCTGGTAGCCAGAACACTGCCCATAATACAGCAGATTAAATGGATAACCTACTTATCTGATGTGGCATATCCTGCATCTTCAGAGTCACAATGTAATCCATGCTGGCAAATTCTATAGGATTTAAGAATCCTGGTATCCTACTCAGGACTTAAAATAACCCATACTTTGACCTTCTGTTTATTTTGGCTAGCATATCTTCATTGCCACAAAGCCAAGTTATTTAAACTGGAAAACAACACGAAGGTTTCTGGAATACGGGACTCCCACATACCAAACCTCACATGCACACAAGAGATGTAGCACCAAATTAAAGCATATCCCCTGAACTACTAATTATTGAGTGTGGTCAGATCCAAGAGCCTTATTTCCCCAATGGTCACAAAAAGGACTTCTTTGCTTTATAATTATTCCAGGAGAGAAAAAAAAAATCTGTACATCAGCAAAGACTTTAACCTTTGGAGACAGAATAGACATAAGAGGTGCCAAAGCCAGAACGTTCTCCCACGGAAACACAGGGGTTTAAAGGGATAGGAGTGTTCAGTAAAGCAGCAAGAAACCCATGTGATACACAGCAAAGGGGGCACAAAGCGCTCTCCTTGCCTGCCCACGCCTGCCACCGTCACTCAGAGCAACTCACCTTCTCTCAGGTATCCTGGAAGGCCCTTGCCTTGCACAGTCTGACAAACCACGATGTAACAACAATTCACCCCAAACAGCGACTGTGTTTTGGGAAGAAGGCATTTTAAACAGTAAAGCAAACTGAACTAAGGTCAGATATAGACCTTGCCCTTCATCCACTTTGCAACAATTACTAAGAAAATCAGTACCACAGGTGCCTAATTAGGTACTAAAAGGACTAAAGCAGCAGTACTAGCAGACCATAACAGAGTTAAAAATTACAATGAAGGAGATCCAAGAAGAAACTAAACATGCTGAGAAAGAGTTTGGTGCTGCTGGCTGCTATTATGGAAAACAAACTATGAATGGTAGAGGTGAAGTTGCAGAATCTAGTTTATAACTTTGCTTATGCTAACAGGTGGAGTTTTACCTCATGATTTTTATTAAATGAGCATGTTTGTCAGACTTATGATTAAAACACAGTAATAAAAGTAAAATCCTTTTCTTTCTTTAGCCCTTTCCAAAGGGAAAAAAAAAACAAAACCAAAAAAACAAACCTGGCAAAATCCAAGTTACACCGTAAAGCTTTCTAGCTCCAATGAAAACAAAATTATTGCAACCACACACAGGCTCCAGCACACAAGCTTCAGCACACAAGCTTGCCGTTTCGGCACGCTGCCTGCAGAGCCCTCTTTGAACACGCGGCAAGGAGGCTGATGCAGGACTGCACCGAGAACTCGCCCTCGCAGCAGCATTCCTTTGCTGGCACCTTCTGCTGCTGCCAACTGCCTGCTTCTCAAACTCATAGGAGCCTTTCTTGTCTTTTTTTTTTTTCCTTACTCCTCCTTTTCAACATTCAGATCACCTCACAACTCAATCTGTTTCACTGTTTATGTTTCTGTATATTTGGAATCAAAATGAATAGCAACTTCTTGTATCTTCCCCTCACCCCACCCTGCTTTAGTGCCATATAAAAATACCCAATACCATTTAATAAAAATAAAATAAAACATAACATTAAAAAAGCAAATTAGGAGCCTTGTTGATTGTTTAAATTCAGCACCACCAACTGATCTTGAAGAGTCATTAAGCAAAATTTTGAAATTATATTCTACTGTTAAATTAATTCTCTGCAGTTCTCCTTGCAAGTGATCACTTTAGCAAAATGCTCAAATTTACATGAGTTGGTTCAACATTTGTAGGAAGAGTTGATCAGTAATTCCTTAAAAACATGCTCATTCTGACAAAAAGTTCTTATATTCACCCTCATTACAGTAGAACTGAAGATTAAAGCCCAGCTGAAACAGCTAAGACAGAGAGAACTGCAGCAGTGAGCAAAGCAGTGCCAACAGCAAATATTTTGTGGTGGTTAACACTGATTTATGTAACACTGATCCTACACCTCTCTGCTTTCCTCTAGCATGACACTAAGAACTGCACTCCCTTATCTGAGGTGTGGCACTACATGTATTTTGTTCTTATCCTAATGCCATGTAAAGGGCAATCACACATTTCATTCAAGTACTAAGTTGGTACAACTGTTCTGTTCAACAGGCGCACACACATACACACACACATAATACATATACATATATATACACATATACATATGCACACATATATACATATACGTGTGTGTATATATATATATACATACACACATAGCACTAAAAGGAGTTTCAAATTTTCATCTCAGTGCATTTTGCAGACTCTAGGTCTTTAATAAACATGCATCTTGAACAGGAGTGCAAAAGCTGTTTGCTTCACCATCCCTATTAATCCTTCTGAGGATGTGGGACATCGTTCTTTGTTCTACTGTTTAACTGCTCTCCAAAAAATGATCCTCTTGCTCTAAGCTTCCAGAGAAACAAGACTTATGTTTTATTTGGTATCATTTTTAAAACAACTTACACAGATGCAAATATTTTTCAATTTCTTTGTAAAACAATTTCTCCAGATCCACACCACCATGTTGTTTTCTATGAATGTCTGCCAAATTAACTACATCCTTTTAAAAGAAACAGCCAGAACATCACACTCCAAACCACAACATTAGGTTAAACAAGCAAGCACTACTAAATTATTTTTATTCTTGGAAATTCTGAATCTCTTTTAAAATGTCCTCTGAGGAACAGCGTGCACAGAAAGCATCACTTGTACACTACAATAAACCAGAAGAAATGGGACTGAAGTTTTAAGAGTAGTGCTATGGAAAACGTTTTTGCACACTGGATCAAGGAGAAAGGCAAGGAGATGGGAAAATAAAGTGGAAGGCTACAATAATGAAGTCAAGTAATGGGGTCGAAAAAGGAGAATCTATCTTAATACTTTGAAAAGGAAGCCTGGCTTGAAACTGTTTAAATAGTGAGTCAGCTCTCCAATATTTAACCACAAAGGCCTCCTAAAACTTGAGGCCCATAGCTCTTGCCAAGTTTTCAAAGCCAGCAAAGTGCCAAATTTTGTAATTAAGTAAATGGCATTTGAGCTTGTATTTTGTAATAGTTTAATCTCTGAAACATTGTTAATTCAAACATTTTAGGAAAGGTTACTTTCTGCTTTTATGTTTTTGACACATTTTGCACACAGTCTTCTAATACACTAATAGAAACAATGGTGGAAAGGCTACAGTCTTTCTTACTGAAATGTTATACAGACTAAGTAAGATGTTATCCAAACTAAGACCATAACACTGTGTTTTATGAAAATAAATAAATACATATGGTATGTATATAATTTCAGTATGTATTCTCAGTATTGTGCCATCCTTCATCCATCCATTGGTTCCTCTTTCACTATCAGCAAATTCTGAGCAGTTGGATTCCTGGTAAGGAACCTTCCATTACCTGAGCATCAAATTTTTATACATGGCTTTTATGTCTTAGAAAACTGATATTTGCATCCTTCCAATAACTCATTAAATCTGTGTTCTTTAAAAAATAGTTTGCCTGCTGTATTTACCATTTTTTGATTTTCTGCAAAGAACTCTCCATCACTTTTGAAAGACTCAGGATTTTCTTCATTCTGTTTACTCCTCATGTGTTTCTTGTACATTTTTTTCTTCCTGCTTTAAGGAGATACTCTAATAATCACTTAACCTTATCTACTCTGTAGCTCCAATTTGTTGTATAAAAGGGAAAGATAAACATCAGCTAGTTACGCCTCTAAATCAAAACTATGTGGATGGTTCACTGAAATAAAATTCACAATGTTTGCTCTCTTTTACTTCTCAGCATAATGAATTGCAATGTAAGAATGCATACATGGCTTCCAAACCCAGCCACATTTTAGAATTCCTCAATACCTTCAGTTGTGGACCTCATTTGCTACTATTTACATAATTTTTTTTTCTCTGGGACACCTTTTTGAATCTCTATTACCAACTATATTTCCTGGAAGAGTGTGGCCTGGGATGAAAGGATTTGAGAGGGTGGGGACAGGGAGAAATAAATCTGACTTAGAGACTTAACACTTTGCAAGACATTACTGAAGCTTATTCTTCAGGCATTTTACTGTCCCAAGTTCTTAGTTTGAAAGACTCTACAGTGAAGATGTCCTTTTAGAAAATAATTTCTGTGGAAGGTTACAAGGATTAAACTGTCCACTTTGTTTGTCATGACACTTAGAAGCAATGCTACATATTTAAGGATTAAAAGTAACCTTTTTTGATTCTTATTTTGATAACACATGCATGTTTTCTAATCAACAGGTATGATGCCTGAATATGTGCAGCACATGCTCTCACACAGCCGTCACATTCAACATTTGGAATCGTAAGTACATAAAAGACTGTGAATGAGCAGGAGTGACACAACTCAGTTCAAACAAAAAATCCTGAATGAAAGGCCTAAGAAATACACTGAACTTTCCTGGTGCAGGGACAGCAGCCTGAAGGTTCAGCCACAGACAAACCTGACATACCTTCTCTTCTCATTGGCTATGAAGATTTCCGGGCACTGCACAATACAAATACCACCTGGAACACTGTAGCCCTCAAAGCCTCCACACAGATGTTCTGTTTCTCTACAAACTGCATTCAGTGCTAACCTGTAAATACGAACTTTCCTTACCAACACCTTGACAGATCCAGACTGCCACCACCACTTTGATCAATGAACACTGAAATTGCAACAAACAAGTCTCATCACTGGATCCAACAGGTGTCTCACAGGTAGTTCCAGTTGGCTGGGGGGTCCCACAGCCCTGCTCGGACTGCCTGTACCAGCACTGCAGCCTCGTTCCACCACTGAGTCTTCAACCATTCCTGACAGGTTTTCCAGGTGTGGGGAGGCAAACCACATGGAAGGGTGTCAATCTTGTCTCCCTTCTGTAGCCATGTGTGTTTTTCCGGGTAGGGGAGGCTGGGCCATCTTCTCGGTTTGGGCCGATGGGTGGGGCTTGGGAAGTTTCTTCTCATCGATTGGTTTAACCCAGTTTTATCAGTATTGTTACTGGCTTTCTTCTTGGTGAAGAGTTACTTTTCACTTACATCTGGGCGTATTTGGTCTCCCTATATATTGGAGAAGCCAGGGGTACTGAATCCAAGGGAAGAGACTTCTGTCCCAGGTCTTCACCCCTCCAAACTGCCTCAAAATGAGACACTTCCACATCTCTCCTACTTTCCCCTGCAGTTCAAGCAGCACTTTGCAGGAGGCAATGGAGAATTGCAAGGGTGCCAGGGAGCAGAGGGGAGAGGATTTCCTACACCAGTCAGGGGTAATGCAGCAACAACGTGGAGGGACAGGCAGGCAGTGCACAAAGCAGGAGCAGAAGGGCAGAAGGGCTGCTTAGAAATATATGCAGCTGCCTTTCAGGAGGTCACACTTCTAGTGTCTGGAGGCTACACAATAACACAAGTTAGACCTACAGCGACTGGCTCTTGGCCGCTTCTGATTCTGACTGTCTTCAGTCTCCATAGTGAGCTGCCTCATGGAGAAAGGCCAGTAGAAAATACCCATTTGGAAGGTTATGTTTCAAGCAGGTTAGCGTTCTGAGCTGCATTCCTGCTGCCCTAGTTGACAGGGATGGCGGTCCCGTGGTGTAAAGGAGAGCAGACTGGACTCTGAATCCCAAGGACCTGAGTTCGAGTCTCAGTGGGGACTGTCCCCTGGCAGTTCAATGCCTCCCTGCCATCCCATCCCGTCACATCTCGGATGCTCAGCAGGATCAGCCCCGGTTAGTACCGGGTGCTGTGACAGTCCCGAGGACTTCACTGTCACTGTCCAAGTTCTCTCGGCCATGGCAGATGGACCTTAGGACTTAAAGGGTGGGGCCAGTTCTGCGCACGCTGTGCCTCACCTAAAACATCCACTGCGCAGGCTGGAAGGGCTCACCCACACGGGGAGAGCCCTGCCTAAATCTTCGTTCGCCAAGTCTGACCATACACACATATACAGTTGACAGGGCACAACAGAGAGCAGGCAGGGACGTGCAGGAGGCAGCAGGACTACAGCTCGCTGCATGAGTGGCTCAGCTGGGATTCAAGCCATACCCAGATCAGCTTCCTTAGTCCAACCTGACCAGAGAGAAACTGACTTATGTTCCTCCTCCATCTAATATGTCTACACTAAATGCATGTAAAATACAATTTGTTGCAACTAAGAAACAAAATACAAACAAAAACTATTACGAAAACCCCATAGCCAAAATTCAGGTATCTCAGGTTTCACTTCCTAGAAATGTTTCTTCAGTTAACTCATCATTTCAAAACATCAGTATGTCACTCATAACAGATCTGGGTTAAAAATAATCATTATTTTCTTTGCCTCAACTATTTTTTAATCTGGATCAGCTTCACCACATGAATACCCAAACACAACTAAGGGGGTGGTACTATTTTTATACTAACAGCACCACAAAGAGAAATGTTCTTTGAAACTATGCCCGCGGGTAGACCTTCGTAGTTATTCTATTCCATGTTGCAGTCAAATAATCAGTCACACCTTACTGTCAATGAAAAGTCACAGAAATCCTGGGGGAAAAAAAGGACAGAACATAGAATTTAAGATTTAGGCAGGTTCCTTTTAAAAGAAATAATTTAAAAAGTTATGATTCTAACCCATCCATGGGACTTAAAGCTTACTTTTGAAGGAGTTACAACAAGCAATACTGGTATCACTCCAATATAAAAATTTTCAAGAAGGGAACAGGTACATTTATTACATAGTGCAATCAGCCACTTTGCTGCTTTGGAATATTAGAAATCTACCCAAAAAGGATACAAAACTCAATCATTTGCAGATTCTAAAAGTACAGCCCCTTATGGGTGAAAACTCAGCAGTTTCTAGTACCATTTGTTTATAAACATGAAATGTACTATGATTTGGCAAAAATCCCATTTAAATAACAAGCTCATAAAGCTTGTTGGCACTTAGACAGGACTAGAAAGAAAACAGAAATCTATTCTAATTTGCTCAATTCCAAGATCTAAATTTGTATTTTAAATTTAGTATTTATACATGATTCAAGATCTTAAACTAGGCTTCAAGTACAGATGATAGCAAGTTAAGAGCCAATTCCAACAGAGAACTGATTTACTAAGCCCCTTCAAGATTTAGTCTCTAGATGAAAACTCAAAGCAGTAAAATATCTGATGTACTGATTTCCCTTGCCATGTTACTCTACTCCAGCTTATTAGCATTTCTGCAGTGAACTATACATTTTAACAGGTTTTTTTGAAGTTAAGGAAATTGCTTGATACCACTGCTAAGGTTAAAACTCATATAAAGTACTTACTCCCTATAACACATTTCAACTGCTTAGGAAAGTCCAGAGACTGATATACAAAAACTCTAAACCAGCTAAATTGAACAACCATTGTCCACAGAGAGGACTGGTTTTTACTAGTTATGACAAAAAATACAGTTATTTAAAACTAATTTCTTCTGAACACTATGCCATCCAAGCCCTCTGTGTTTTACTTTGTGAAGAAATGTAGTAACGCTTTTTGAGGCACTCTCTTCTGTACGAGATGTGGAATATTGCCAAATACCAGAGCTGTTTTATCCCAAGCAAGTAAATTCTAGGTTTAGAAGTTAAATAAATATTGACACTGAAAAATTGTTGGTCAAATGGAAAAAAAAAACTTTACATTTCAAGATGAGATAACTTGATAGAACCTTTGAGAATTAAAAAAAAAGCTTTTAAAAATCATTAAGTATAAAACCCACCAAATAATTAACTCAGAATAAATACACGGTAAATAATGTGTGTAATAAGCTGACAAGAAAACTGGTGAAGCTTTGATGTCTTGAAGACAAAATCAAGGTCAGAAAACTTTCTGGAATACATTACTAGGTGGGAAGTTAACTGCTTGCAATAAACGGGTGAGATGTAGTACCTTACCAGAACACAAAGAAGTCAGGCTAGGTTCATCCACGCCAGCCTTAAGAAACTTATGACTAAGAATAAACAACTCCCTTCTCCAATATTTGAAGATTTTCAGAAGCAGTTTTAGAATAAAAACTACCTTTGAACTTGGTGGTGAAATATATTCCTGGCAAGGACCACATTTTAGCATATCAACACCTTACATACAGGATTGACACAGATTACAGAAGTGATTACTGAGTATCTTAAAGAAGGAAACTATGGAAACACCACCAATGAACACAAACTGTTTGAAAGTAATGTGGATCTTTGGATAGAAAAATCAAAATGTTTGCTATGTAATGAATCTGCAAAGTCTGAAGTTTAAGGTTTCATGAATATAACTGGTACTTTTGATCTAAACCTTTGATGATGATTTTCACCTATTCAGTAAAGGAGAAAAAACATCACTGTAGTGTAAGAGGAGGTTTTCCAGAAGAACACAGTTCAGGTAACAATTCTATATGACAACTGATTTATAAAGCATGATTACTGAACACATTGTTCCTTCCTTGTCTGCCTACCTTTATTACTTTTCCTGTCTTTCCTATAGTGTTCTATCTCCCATCACAGAGACCTCTGCTGGGACACAGGCTGAAAATAACAACTGACCCTTTCATAGCAACTTTGGGGCTTAGTGAATCAGTTGGGTGATCGGGAACAATCACCTGCCAATTATTCTGTCCAGTGGAGACGGCTGGTCAAATAAAGCCAGACAAGTACTCCTGGGGCCAGGACCAGAGGCAAGTAGGACCAGGACCTTTGGCTTTCAGGACACTGGGAAGAATCCCTGTATAACCCACCAACTGTCTTTCCTACGTTGGCAACATTTTCTTTCTGTTACAGTCCCCATCTCACTTCCTTGCACCTCCTCCTGTCACCACACCTCATCTCACTTACCTGCCTCTTATTCCATTTTCTTTGTTCAGTTCATCCCTAGCTCATACCCTGGAACTTGCTACCACCACTGCTGTCAACATACAATCACTTACATAATATGTGTTTGTTTGGGGTTTTTGCATGCCTATCTTACCCATTTAGACTATAAACTCTAAAAAACAGTTGGTAATACCTGCCCTAATAGTTATACTGTAGCTACCACAAGAGATGTAATTTCAGCTGACCATTACACACACTGTAATAGACATGAAAATTCTAAGTCCAGCCACAGTTCCTTGGCAGGAACATCTCTACCAGTCTAAACTGGTATCCCCATTTTTTGGAACAGCCATCTTGTTGCTTTTGTCTGTTCCCAGGCAATGAAAATACTCTCTCTCCAAGAACTAGCAATGAGCAGACTCATTTCAACTATGTTAAAACACTGTTATGCTTATAATACAATTTAAGTGCCTTGCACTTCACTCTTAATTTGAGTACAAGTTACGAGGGTTTTTTACGTGCAGTTCTACACTTAGAGAGGTATTACTTGATACTGTACTGCTTATGCCCCTTCAAACCCNGCCAAAGGTCCATATAAAGGAGATTCAACTATGTGAGATTAAAGTATTTTCTGGAACTGTTTTAAGAGCTTTCCTCATACAAAGGCAAATGAGGTACCTTGTCAAAAAGTCTCTCACCATTCTCTTACAATATGAAGACTATGAAATGGAAAGTCAATGTGGCAAAGAGAGAACATGAGTCAAGAGAACATCAAGCATTTCAAAAACCTTTCTGCATGGCAAATGAAGTTGAGCACTAATCACTACAGATTACACTGTAAATAACCAGTGAGAACTTTAATGAAAGAATACACAAAAACTATCTCATCAATCTGCCCAAGTGGCCCAACAAACTCCTAATTTTGGATATTGGCACGTTTTGGAAACGCATTGGCACTTACGCTTGACTAGTTGAAAGAACTTTGCTCATTAATTGTACTGAAACTCCCATTAATTACTTAGTGCCAAAATACACAGAATTATCCAAGTTAACTGTCTCTAATGCAAAAATTCAACCTTTACCAAAGCTACACAATCAAGTGGCAGAAGGGCATGATCATTTGTAACAACTGGCATTGGTAATACAGATGCAGAGAGTTCCTGAGCATGCAGTTTCTCCTTTCCGAAGCTTTAATACATCCCATAACCCACAGCTA
The DNA here is from genome assembly GCA_013396695.1 of Sakesphorus luctuosus. Classification (NCBI taxonomy): domain Eukaryota; kingdom Metazoa; phylum Chordata; class Aves; order Passeriformes; family Thamnophilidae; genus Sakesphorus; species Sakesphorus luctuosus. The sequence continues at coordinate 1,867,954 of VWZD01008514.1, forward strand.
CCCACTATGACTGGTTTTAAGCAGGAGAGATTTTACATGTGGTCTCACCATACACAACTTCAGCATTTGCTCCATGAACTCTGTAATAGCTTATTGGTCTTCACTTCATAAAAAGGAATAGCCTCTGAGCTTTCTAGAAACTTCAAGGCACCAAGTGCCTGCCTGTGCCTCCATCTCACCAGTGCTATTGCTGGCTGTGCTGGCTAGATAAATCCTTCTGTCTGCAAAAACAAACATGAATTCTCAAAAAGCTGTACCAGATCTGAGAGAACCAATACAAAGATTATAATTTCACAATGAGTTAACAAACAGCCCCCTCAAACCACCACTAAAAACAGCCAAACAAATGAACAATAGCACAGGCATGTGTATCATACTCTGTGCACATTTTCCCATAGAAACGTACATATATACACAATATAAACCATTAAAGGATGCCATTAAAATGTGAATGTATTTTCCCAGTCATTCCCTAAAAGCCACATCTTCTATAACTAGAAATTAATGCTTTCAAATTCAAAATACTGAAGTGCTTCTGCTTATTTTGTCTATCCAGAAAAAGACGGTAGTATGACATAGCAAGCAGATGCTGTTCATAATATCGAATTAACATCACGAGGTTCCCACTGATTCAGTGCAACCTCACAGACCAGGGGTTTCTGTTGTCCTTGTGCAACGGGGACAGATACGGTGTTTCTTCAGAGAACAGAGTCCTGTGAACAGCTGTGTCTAAGAACACTCCTCACAGTCAGTAAAGCTACAAGTCCACAGTAAGAACTTCAGTTTTATGTAGTAATCTTCCGATCACTCTGAATTTAACAGAGGAAGAATAAAAAAAAAAATTTGCATTTTAATTTATTCTGCACATCAAAGGAACACCATTAATCTAGGCAGAATGTAACCAAAAGCTCAATTATTTTGTAGATAGCAACAAGTATTTATACTAGAAAGGAAATACTAAGGCCAAAAGAAAGTGGTACTTTTTCTACTCTTATAAGCAGATGCTCATGTGAGTAAGGGCCATGGTTTATCTCAAAGACTTACACCATTACAGGCAGACAGCTTTCAGAACAGTTGGAATTGTAAAAGCTCTTTTAACCTTATACTCAAGATTAAAGCTCAACTTCCATATTTTGAGTTTCTTTGAAATATTCTCTTCCATAATTTTCTAAAAAACCACATTACATTAATTGTGTCCCAGTAGCCATATTTAAGTACATGTGAGACAGGAACGAATGAGAGGTGGGGAGAAGGATGTGAAAAAAAAATCCATATATAGAAGAAATTCAGTTATATTCTATTCATATATAATTTTCATTATGAGAAGTATCTATTTACTTCAACAAGAGTGGTATCAGTTACATAAAGGGGGCAACCGAGATGACTGTACAGCCTTTAAAAAACAACAACAAAATACTGAATATTGGTAATCAAAACAGTTGTGTAACACTCACTAAAGATTAAATATTAGGCCACTACATAAACTTTTAAATGCCAACCCCTGCTTTCTTCCCTGAAAAAAATCCTAAAATAATTTCTTACTGCTTTTGTGAAATCAGAGAGAAATCCAAATGACTCAATACTAATATTTACATACCTATGTCCCACTCAACTTGTTCTTCTTTACATGCTGACACTGAAACTCAAAAATGTAAAAAAATTAATAATTATTTTTAAAAGTTTTAATTTTCTCTACTAGAAATATGTCTACCAGAACTGACATAATAGGAGTTAAAAGGTAACAAAAATCCCACCTTTTTCAGAACCAAGCCTGTGTTTCTGATACAATACAAATTCAGTTTATAGCAAAGACATATTGTTTCCTCCCATGTACAAAAAACAGGTGCATGGTTAGCAAGTACTGTGACCTTTTCCTTTTGTAAATTAGAGTCATTGTGAGGTGGGCTATTTTAAATTAAATGCTTTTCTTCCTCAAAATCCTATTGTGCGTTACCTTCAGCTGGTCTAAGGGCAACTGCAGCTCAAAGACATGGTCCTTCCTGTCCTGGCCACGTTCTAATTACCAGACAAGCTTCAGTCCAAACTGCTGCACTCCCCGTGCAGACCCAACGACCACAGTGTGACTCGTGCCAACAGAGGGAAGGCTGGATCATGTTGCCTAAAGAGAAATCACACTCTTCTTTTTTTGCAGCAGCTCATACTTGGACCATTTTAAACTGATCATAAATACAGCTCCATTACAATGTAAGAAGATACTACAGAAACCTGCTAAAAGAAATAACCTGTGTGTCACTTCCACAGAATCTACAGAACACCTACTATAGCCTCTGCAAACTGCTTTCTTTCAACATACTTCATGCCAAGCTAAGTTCATGGCAAGCAATGTGTGCATGTGTGCAAAGTGTAATTTCAAGAAAATATCAAAATGTATTTAAAAGCTGAAAAAAAGAGTTTCAGACATACAAAGCAAGTATTTCAGTAACAGTATCAAGAATGGTATTGATAAGGCATATTAAAGCTGGACTTATTCAAGCAGCTTGTTGGCATTTTACAACTTTGAACAGTGTTATTTCTAACCTCCATTTATACTGCAGTGTAAGTGTCAAAAATTCTGCACAAATACAGCTTCAAAAGTTCCCAAATGCTTAAGAATAGAATTAGTGACCACTTAGCCAGTACAGATTTTGTTTTTTAAGTACGTCCACCTAATTTGCATTTTCCTTAAAGTAAGAGCACAAAACTTCACTTAAGTGTGCAAATTAAGCTCCTGACAGTTAAGCTATTATTGCTGACTGGTAGAAGCCACTCACTTAATTTTTCAAAAAGTCCATTACAGATACCAAAACTTCACCCACTCCACCCCAAGCATTATCCAAGACAGCATTAAATGATATAAACACACAGCATGAAACCTTTGCAAGTTTAGGATTTGCTCAACCTGACCACTAAAGTATTCAGCAACAACAGACACAGATGGAAAGATTTTTGTCCTCTCCTCTGCAAAAGATCAATAGTATAAAATTAATTAAGAGCAAGAACATAAACTTTAAGCCTTCACATTAAGTGGCACATTTCACATCTGATTCCTAATGGCAAGAAAAACTACTTGCTTTAACTTTAAACTTATTACTGTCCTAGTTTACTGAATATTATGTTTTAAAAACTTGCTATATTACTTAGTATTTCAAGTTGAAAGGGTATCTTTGAAATTATAGCTACATATTGTCTGAAAATATTTTGGCCCTGGCACAGAATCTGCAAAGAATAGCCCAAGCTTTAACTTAATTATCCTTTTACAAGAACTGTGGTTTGAGAAAATAAAACAACTTCGTAAACATAATAATCACTAAGCGTAATACCCTTTAGCAATAATGTTCCAAAGCAAGCTTGGATATCCAAGATAAACCATGATTCCTATTCTTTCTCTCTGTACTTTTGCAGCTAATATAAAAATTCAAAAGCAAATGAACATGGTGTGTCTCATTCTGTACAAGTAAACAAAACAAGTTTCTGTCAAAGTAACACGTTACATCCAGCAATAAGTGAATTAGTCAACAAGAGTATGTTACAGAAACTGCAATCCAACAACAGAATCTGCAAAAGTTACATCATTTCCTGTAACAGAAACAGAACGAAATCAAAGAAAGTTTAGATGCAGTTACAGAAGCACTGCTAAACAACCATTATGCTACGTACAGTGCACTTTAATCCCAGATACACTATCCATTTATTGCAACCCCTTTGTATACACTGCAAGACATCCAAAAGCAGGGAAGCCACTTATCCCTGCCTAATTTGTACGGGTATGGTAATTTTAGTCATTTTGCTAACTTACTCTGCACTGAAGCAAGACCTGAGCTCTCTGGCTCTGACTCATCCAGGCTTCCTCGATCCCCATCAGGTAGCCCAGGGAACAAGAAGTAATCAGAGCAGCCTCAGAAGTCAACCTGCTACTTGTGTGGTACTGCACATGACTGATCCGAGAGTCTACGCAGAGAATCTTCTACAGTGGACACTTCTCAGAGGTTTAATTACACTTGCAAGTGTTTAAAATCTCTGCCGAGTCACTACTATAGTATGCCATCAACAGTGAAACAGAACTCTTGCTGAAGCACATCTAGTAGCTTTGTTGGTTAAAAAGTACTAAAACAGAGGTATAAATAATGCCTTAAAATCTGCATGAAAAAATGCAGGGCACAATAAAACCTACTGATACAATTAATTACATTAGGCACAAGTCTAATGTCTGCCTATGAATTCACATACTTCATAGGGAAACATTTACAGTTTTCTTGGAAATAAAATCAAGTTCTGGAAAGTAGCAACCACCACCACCCAGAAAGCAGCTGATGAATTCACAGCACCCGGTACTAACCGGGGCTGACCCTGCTGAGCATCCGGGATGTGACGGGATGGGATGGCAGGGAGGCATTGAACTGCCAGGGGACGGTCCGTACTGAGACTCGAACTCGTGACCTTGGGATTCAGAGACTGGAGTGCTCTCCTTTACACCACGGGACTGCCCTGTTATTGGGATTAGCCTATCAGTAACTCAGCAAAGAGCTTTTAACATACAAAATTTAACATCAAACATTTTGATTACACTTTTTGGTGACAATTTTAATGGCATTTTACTCGCAACTCTAGACCTGTATTTTGAAGACAACATCCCCTTATTCTTTCTAGTTTTACATGCCTCTATTTACTAACAAAATTTCCAACAAGTCCCCATCTCAAAATAGTCCATTCATACTGAAAGGTAATCAGTGATGTCCTTCAGTGAAATTGTGTTCAGTATTGAAATCAATTCACAGCAAGTCTTCACAACAAATGTAAGCCAAGATCTCACAAATCACTGTCAGACCACAATATTTACTATTTAAAGTACTACATAAAACACTTCTACTGTTCACCACTGCTAGACTTTATTCTTCCATCATCACAAGCATTTTCTGTGGTATTTCCTTGTTTGGTTTGAAATCAAGAATACAGTCAGTTTTCTGAAGCTGCATTTCCCTGGTATAGCACACTTGAAATAATGAGATACTATTTGATTCACAACAAATTTAAAGTCTAACTACTTTAAAACCTCACTAACATAAGCATGATAGGACATTTGATAAGAATCCAGTATACCCTCCTTAATGCACTGATCACTTTAGAAGTCAGCACCAGCACCAATCAAATAGGGCTACTGCAACCAGGCATCCTATAACCAATGCAGGAGCAGTTTGACACATCACAGAACAACTGATTAATAACACTCTGCTTTTATTAGCATAAAGGAAGTATCTCATGGTAGTTAACATTTAATAATTTCATTAAGAGCCTTCCCTAGAGTGCACTACTTATCATTAGGTACTTCAGTCTGCCCTCAATGCCTCAGCTGAACTGGTTTCTTTCTCCTCAGACATTTTCCTACTCCTACAAAGAAATCATCCTTCCTAAGGACAGCTTCTAACTAGTAAATTCCAAACTGACCAGCACAGACTTAAGTTGAACCGTATCTTTTCCACATGTGTCACTAAATTTGGTCACCTACAGTTCAATGAGAACCTAAAACACTAAGCAGGATCTTACATGAATCAGGATCTACATAAATAAAGAGCTGCCCAAAACTGTGCTGCAATTTACTTACTAATAGACAAGAATATAGGGAGCTATCAGAGGTGAGATGTGAACATAAAAGTGCTTGCCAGTTAATTTTTACATGCTTGTTCTTGTGACCCATAACACTTAACAAGTATTTCAGCCTTGATACAAACACTCACAGCTTGCCTTAGGTTGAGCCTCAGCATAAATCAGCAGTGCTTAAGTCCTTGGCAGGGGGAAACATAATAGGCTCAGCTTTAAGTATAAATAAGCATTATTGATTTATTTTAAGATCAGCAGTGAAGAATTCACAGAAAAATACTAAACCAATATGGTACTGGAATAATCAAACTTCCAGAAAGGTAGTTTTAATTTCAGACTACTGGCAAACTGTTTTTTACTTTGATAGGAAACTATTTTAAAACCATACCATTTACAATTATTAAGTTACATCAATTTAACACATAAAATTCTATATTACAGCTGACATAAGAAATACAAACTCAAGAGAAGTAAATTTAAATTCAGCAGACATACACGAAGTTGTGCTCTATGGGGCAAGTTTGTGGGGACTTAATGAATAAAGAACTCTGAGGGAGAAAGAAATAAATATTTATTAAGCAAACACACAGACACTTATGGACCAAAGTCATAGTAAAAGAAAACACATTTGTGAAGGTCAGAAGATCCACATAACACTGTAGGCAGAGAAAATCCAAGACAAATAACTTGAACTTTAGATTTTGAAGGGAACTTTGTTGCTCTTTACTGCTAGAAATATTTCAAGACCCTAAGTGGCCAGAAGTATCTTAAAATAACAGTCATAATGTACACTTAAACCCAAAGACTCCTACAGAAACTAGAAGCTTATCTAAGTTTCTGGTATATGTTGTACCTCTGAGACAAAACACATTCCCCTAGAACTAAAGAGCCACAGAACAATATGGAAATGCTCTCCTGACCTCTGTTAACAGAGAAAGTTCTGGAACTTAGTGAGGGAGGATGTAAGCACTGTATAAAAAAGGTTTACCCACCTACCTCTCTAGCAAAAAAAAAGTAGGGAAGACAATACAAAAAAATAAAATAGTTTGTCTGAGCCTTGTGTAGCACGTTCCCTTTTTTCCTTCCTTTGTACATTCTTTTCTAGTCCAGCAATTTTTAGGAATGGAGCACTCTCTGGAGTTGCAGGACTGACCAACTGGCATGAATCACTCAGGATTTCTCTAAATACAGGCACCACGACGTTGTTATAATAATACTAAATAAATACCACAAAGTTCAAGTTTAGAGAACAATTTATTGACTCATATTGTATTTAATATTAGCTCGCTCATCACTGTTTAAGATCAAAAAAAAAAAGGACTGTGATGGAGAAATACGAGATGTGGGTCTTTGAATTCAAAGACAATGACCAAGCTTTAGCCTGATGGGGAAACCAGCACTCAGAATAGCACAACATCATACCAGCTGCATTTTGAACAGACTGCAGAGATAGGAAAATCAAGAGAAGAGGGAGAAGGTACTTGAGTACTCCAGATGACAGCAGCTTCATTTGCAAAGACAGAAAAAAAAAAACATGGTCTTGAAAATGTTGTTTGGACAAGGAAGAAGGAGGATATGAATAAAACATGACCGCGGACTCTAGAAGAGGAAGAAGAGAGTGCTACTCCCAAACAACTGCTCTTCCCGGGCTATAAAGGATTATACTGCTGTCAGCAGCATCGCAAACGTCAGGCAAATGAGTTAAGCTTGAGAAAGAAGACAATGAGCTCTGGAACAGTCAAAATTATTACAATAAGAAGAAACACTGCAAGGAAATGGAGAGCTAAATGAAGGCACATAAAGAGCCATGAAACTCTACAAAGAAATGCAGGAACACAAATTAAGGAGATGGCACGCAAGATTCCTATGAATGCCAAACCCCTCGGGATTAGTGGGAAGAGGGGACAGGGAAGATGTTTGCAGCAAGAAGCACCACAGATGCAGAAGAGGATCAAGGCTGTGACAGCCAGGCAAGTTTCCCTACATCATATGTCTTCTTATTCCCACAAAGCTAAAGCAGCTTACCTACATGTCTTACAAAAAGCCAAACTACACTTTAAAAATCTAAATCATTTTTAATTGTATTATCATACCACCTGACAGATGCACAGTAAAAACTACTTTCAATTACAATTATGGCAGTGATTTAAAAGCAAGGGCATATTTCACTTCAACTAAAACTACATGCTACAGTAAGTGCTTGAGTTACTGAGAAATACAGAGAGCTAGAAAGAAAGTAGCATTACACCCTCTACTTGTAATGGTTGCCTGAAAAGGCTAAACTTGTTAAGTGACATCAAGGGGGGAAAAAAGACCCCTTGTGTTCCAGTAAGATTTTCAGAAGAAAAATAACAACTGTGCTTTAAATGAGTAATTCAAAGATATTAAAAGAGAAAAACAAGCAAAAAAACCAAACTACAACAAATGCTAATATTTCAGAAGAATATTAACATACTTCCCTGAAGAAGTAGCCCTCCCTCTGTTTGCTTGGTATCTTAATTTGCCTTTGGTTTCAAAACGCTGGGCTTGCCAAGAGCTATTCCTCTCAAAACCTCAGGAATTCCATTACTAGTTTTAAGCTAAATTAAAGGAAAATAGACGCATTCAACACATGGCAAAAGTATGCACAAAGTGTTTGTTGATACTCATAAATAGACTGAAAAATTTAGCCATGTCTGAAGGATAACTGCTGCACAGTCAGCTCTGTTTTGCTCTGCTGCACTGCTAAGCAGAAACTACTGCTGCCAGTTCAGAAAAGCCAAGCATAAGACACATTGTTACCAAGATCGAACACAGCACTAGATCGTTCATTTTCACTTATAAACTAAAATTTGCATTTCTGCAGGAGAAAAAAAAATAGTGGTAATTTCCCCTTCAAAGCAACTGCTTCAACATCTCCATTTGGGAAAAAAGATGTCATAGTGTCCTAAGACATGGTAAAACCAGTCAACTCTCTACCCACAAAATAAAGACATGAAATCTCAGAAATACATCTAGCATTGTGCTGACGGGTATCTTTCCAGTGTTCACAGAATGGGTCCCTTCCAACTCACAATATTCTATGATTCTAAACAAGCCCTATTACTGCAATCACAATTACCAACTAACTGATGATAAGAACAAAAGGCCCCCGACCTGCCCATCGTGCCAGCTGTCATACCAGCACACAAGAAGGTAACAACATCCCTGTGCAAAGCATTTAAGAAAATCTTCCTGAAAGACAAATGTTTCACTTGTGTCACGGTGCCAATAAGAGCAGACAGGAACTATTATGTAGTTTAACTTCTTTGGTAGCAACAACAGGAAAACAGTGAAAACATCACCACACTAGTTTTGACTGCAGCTCCTGTGAGAGATCAAAGATCTGTATCTTGCAGTAGAATCCAGCAGGATTCTAGCAGGAATCCAAGTACCAGCATATGGGATAGTTTATTTTACCCTTGGAAAGGCAGGAAATTAAAGCAACTTTTCACCACTGAGTCAGTAGCACCCAGTACTGGACCAGGGGTTACAGTAACTGCCAGCACTGTGTGAATGGCGGCAGCAGCATCTCAACCCTGCCAGGGCCAAAATCACTGTGAAGAGAAAAGCCAAGGACAAGAAGTCAGTTCTTCAGACTAAAAACACAGGTGCCCCAATCTCTCCTCTGCCAGGCACACAGTACAGGAAAACTATCACCATCTCAGGTGCACCAACTGTCCACAGCTTTTGCTACAAGCATAGATAATTCATAGAGTATTTCTGAATCACATTTTCCTCAACAGAAAAGTAACAGACACAGCACAAGAAAAAGCTGAATAGGAAGATATACTTGAGTGGCCTTGCCATAAGAGACACATCTATGATAAATAAAGGGTAGTTCTAAAACATACATTTGGGATTTTTCTTTTTTAAATCCCAGTCCGAAAACATCCCAACACAGAGGTGCTTCTACCAGCCAAAACTGAACCTGAACCTTTATATAAAAACAAAACAGTTCAGTGAGAAGTGGTAGGTCTAGTAACTGTGGCTGATTCTGGAAGATTAAGTAAATAAACGTGGTTATCCAGCACCAGCAGATATGATAGCAACAATATGCAACAAAATTACCTTATACTTGCAATAATTCAGAGGAACGCGCTGCCTAACTCACATATTAGTAATACTCTGTTGACAGATTCAGGCAAAAAGTTTAGGGAATACCCTGGAATGCCTGAGAACTCAGCGACAGATGATGTATCACTCATGTGACAAGAAGCTGCTCATCTCATTACCCCACACATCGATCTGGAAGCATCTTAGAAAAAGAACAAATAAGACACAAAATCAAAGTACTAAGACATGAGGAGGAAACTGTAATCATAATGCCATTTCCACTAATTAGAAAAAATGCATATAGTCAGTCCCAAACATGCAATAATAATGATTTTTTTATTGTATAAACATCAGAACTAAGTTATTAGTTCTCTTTTTTTAAGCCAAGGGATAATAATTTCCGTTGTCATTTCAAGCTTGAGGGGAAAACTTAAATTCTGGAGAATCACATGGCTGCAGGAAGATGGAACTCAATAAAAAGTGAACTAAATTGGCTACCGTGATTGTTGCCATCCTGCCAGATACAGTGAAGAGAAAGCTTTGAGGATTACATGATACACACACAGACATTTATATTCATACATACTTACATGTGAAAGCACCACACACCTGTTTATCACCAGTTCAAGTTCAAAAAGAATCTTCACATCTCACACCGATGACAAAGAAGCGCCAAAGATGATGTTTAAGAGCATAAAAGTCGTAGTCTATTAAACTGCTATTCTACAACTTCTACACAACCAAAATATTATCTGCATGTACTGTGTGAAATTACACATCTCTGGGCAGCACTTTTCAGCCAACAGCTTCTGTTATTCAGTGGCACACAAAAATAAAACCATTACCACTTGTTACAGAATACGTCACTTAAGAGCTGCAGATAGGTCATGTCTTCCAGCAGTAGCTGCTGCCCAGAGTTACTCATCACCACCCAGCAAAGGAGACTACCACCCATACAGACCTAAAACAGAGTGAATCATGTAAGAGCACACTAATCCACTTTGGGAAAAATTAATGGAGGTAACTTACCAATGAAGGCAGGCTGAGCTAATACTGTCCATTTAACTGCTGACTATGACTAAAACACACAGCACTGCATACGGCTTCCCTGGAAAGGATCATTGAGCATGGTAATCTATGACAGAGAAGGAGAGCCAAGTGGCTGGGGGACATATTATCTACAATTTTTTCACAGATGTTAGGAGGAAAAAAAAAGATAAAACCCAGTTCCTATCTATATCCTGAAACATTAAGTACAACTTCTGTGATAGTCTGAGAGCCTTAAGACAGATTTTGAAAACCACTAACCCTTATAGTTACTCAAGAAGAGCAGCCACAGACAGCCTCCCTACAAACTGCCTAAAGCTATAATGTATGTCTTAGGGCAGTATTGTAATTTTCATAGATTTGTTTTGTTTCTTTATCTACTAATTACTGCAAAATGCCTTGCAGTTTTCTTAGTGGACACTCTGATCACTATCTTTTCTTATTTAAGCCTTTTAAACTTAGAAACTCAATATAGATGCTGAATAAATTTGTTGCAGTAATTTGATGGATGAACAGCAGTTACAAACAGGAGCATATCTTCCTTTAAGGAACTCTAAATGAAACAACAGGTACCAGATAAAAATATTCTTTAAAATTAGTTACTATACGAGAGGCCAGACTCTTCCCTCAAAATGCCTTCAAAGTACACAATGGAATCAGATACATACTACTGGTGGTTTAAGGGGTCTTCAATGCAAAATGTGCTCATGAACCAAAACCAAAAGATGTCTCCAAACTCTCAACACAGTACCAGCTTAACCTGACAGAATTAGGCCAATATCAAATACATTTTAAACTGGCATAATGTGTCACTGTCACCAAAAGAAACAGACACACCCTGCTCCCCTTACTGCTTGCTTCCACCCCCATCTTTGAGCCAGCACAAATGTTTGTGCAGCAAACTGATCCAGCTCAAACCGAGTGCTCCCGTCCCTGCCCCTCCCCCAGGTTAGTTCAATCCCCAGCCCAGCTCACCACATAAGCATACAAGTATTTGCCTGCACAAAGGAGGAAGCAGCAGAGCAGGGTGGAAGCAAACAGGACCATGTTTTTCAATGGTGGAGCTGGTGTACACCAGCTGTACACTGCTCCAAAGCAGGAGCTGGGCACAGGCTGGAGTCCCACATCACCCTGACAGATGCAGGCCTATGGAGTGCCACTCTGGCCCTTCCCCTCTGGGGTCCCACCTCTTCACTCACATGGCCACTGACAGGTGAGCAACTGCAGGCTGAGTCACTTCAGGGTGCTGAGTAAACTGGAAAGTGAAATTCTCCTGAAAATTAATTCTACCAAGAAAAAGGATCAGGTTGCTCATTTTCAGCCAGTTCAACTTCCTGAACCAGCTCCCAGTGCAATCCTTACCAGCACAAGGAAGGAAAAGAAGGAAAGAGGCTGGGAAGGCAGGAGGTCCAATTTTGATTAGCCTGTGATGCTGTGGAAACACACTCATACACTGCCACATTTTAAATCTAAACTTGCCTGTGTATCTGAACATGATTATTTTAATGATTATTTTAATCAATTTATTCCAAAGATTATTCCAATTTTTTCAGAAACCTAGGAAGCCATAGTCTACTTGAGCACAAGCTGCAGGAAGAGAGGCCAATTCACTACACTAACCAACTTCATGCTTCATGTTTAACAAAACAAAAATAGAACATTAGTTATTCTAACTTTATGATAGTTTCACCAGATATTCTTTTAAACATCACCAATTAAATCACCTCAGATATTTGCATTGGAAGAACACATAAAAAATAAAACCACTGCAGACATGTTAGGTATTATCTTAACCATATTTTACTATTTACAAGGAATTTAAACAAGGGTTCTGGTGACTCAAGTGACCCTACTAACCTCTCTACTCAAGTTTTATTCCATGATTTGAAAAGTTGTTTTGCTTAAACTACAAGGCCCAGTGGTCACAGAAATTAACGAAATTCATTTCAATGCGTTTGGAATCAGTCACCTAATAAAATATGGATGTAGCCACCCTCAAGCTCATGTTTTAACAGTGAATTATCATAAGTAGGAGTACAGACTGTTAGCAATAACCTTGCTAACCTCCAAACAATATAATTCATTATTGGATTGTTAGATTTAGCAGGGAACTATTTTCATGGGAAATAAATACATCTATTTATGTTCATCCAGTTGACAAAGAAACAATTATATCAAACCAATTGATAAGACACATCAACATTACAGTTCAAGAACTGAAGTGCAGATTCAGATGCATTCATCTGCAAACCAGCCTTCCCGAGTGCCATGTATTTTTCCAGTTAATGAAACTCCATTTTCTCACAAAGCTAGAGGCTCCCACAAACTACCACTTGTCCATTGCAGCAATTTAAGACAACTGGTCTTCAGAAACTTCTTGTATGATGAAAAACTGTTTCAAAGTACTCTGCCAGTAAAAATTACACAGGCGTGAGAACAGTTTATTTTGACTACAATTCACCACCAACATTTGAGACAAGACACTAAACTGGAAAGTGAGTAAAACCCTGGAAAGGCCTTTAAGGAGATATTCATACAACTGCTGGTGTGTTGTTTCAACAAGCGTTCTCAAAGTATTCTTGACACAGAAGTAAATAAACTCAGGGAATCTCAGTCAAGATATAAAGTTCTTAATTTTTTTCCCTTTGGAATGGAGTTAACAGTTTTTGGACCTGACTTGATACAGGTTTTTTTCAAGCAGGCACAGATGAGTGTGCTATTCAAATGCACTTGCTAACCAAGGAAAACAGATAATGAATTTCCCTGGCAGTTCTGCTGACTTTCATAGGAATAAAAGATGCTTATTGGATCTGAACAGGTATATTTCAATACCAAACCACTTCTAACAGAGCAATGAATCTTAAAAAATTTAGCTTTTCATTTTCCTAATATAAATATATTATAGAACTAGTACAGCAGATTTAATGACAGGTTCATAATATGGAATAACTAACACTAACACCACTAAAAGAAAGATAAAGAATACATATTCAGAGAACTTTTTTGCTCATTACACTAAATGTCACTTTGTCACTATGTCTTTAAGTAAAAAAAAAAGACTATTCAAAAAAGTCACAAATAAAACACTTGTTAAAAATATTACTAATATCAAACCACACTTGGCAACTTGTTCAACATTTACTAAAATCAACCCTGATTTCTACAGTATGTATTCACTGCAATAACAGTATTATTTTCAACTCACAGTCCAATAATATTCTTAGGGATTTCTAATGACAATTATCACATCTCATGCACCAACTCTGAACAAGATGCAGTGACCAGGAAGATAAGAAAATATGCTTTTGTTTAAAAAAAAACCAAACAAGTTGAGATGGAGAATCGAGTCAAATGAGTACTGAGTCACCTTTCAACATCTGCGACTCTTCAGATCTATCCTTGGTACCTTCACGTGTAGGGATATGTCAGGAAGGGAAGTTTAAACGACACGGCAGTCAGCTAGGTATCACTCATCCATACACACAGCATCACCTTGGAGAGCCCGGAGGGAGAGCCCCCTTCCCTCGGCAGGCTCTGTCTGCTGGTCCCGACCCACTGACCCGACAGAGCTCTCACTCAGTCTCGGGGCTCGCACCTCTGAAGCCCCAGGGCTTGCTCGGCGACTCGGAAAAGGGCACGCCCTTGTGTCGGGAGGGAGGGAGGGAGGTCTGTGCCAGCCGCGGCTGACCCTGCGGGAGGTGCGAGCGCTTGACAGGTCACAGGAGATGAGCCCCGACCACCAGCCAGGCCGAGCGCGGCCGGGACGGCTCCCCACGCCAGCCCAGCCTCCAGCTCAGCCGCAGCCGGGGCAGCTCTTGCGCCTCTCTTTTGTTTTTAAACTCGCAGCC
>VWZD01008514.1:1882664-1927048 GCA_013396695.1 Sakesphorus luctuosus
GAGCGCCCGCGATCGCCTTCCGGGGCAGCGCCTGCGGGGCCGCGGGGCGGGCGGGGCCGGGACGGGCACCGGGGACGGCACAGGCACAGGCATTGGCACTGGCACCGGGGCCAGGACAGGCACCGGGACAGGCACAGGCATCGGGGCCGGGAGAGGCACACGCACAGGCACTGGCACAGGCACCGGGGCCGGGCCAGGACAGGCACAGGCATTGGCACTGGCACTGGCACTGGGGCCAGGACAGGCACCGGGACAGGCACAGGCACCGGGACCGGGAAGCCTACCGGGTCCGGGACAGGCACAGGCACCGGGACCGGGACTGGCACCGNGCCGGGAGAGGCACTGGCACACGCACAGACACTGGCACTGGCACCGGGAGCGGATAAGGGACCGGCACTGGCACCGGCACAAGCGCTGGCACATGCACCGGGACCGGGACTGGCACCGGGTCCGGGACAGGCACAGGCACCGGGACCGGGACTGGCACCGGCACAGGCACTGGCACTGGCACGGCCCGGCCCGGGCGGAGCGGCGCCGGGGCCGGCGGGGAGGGAGGCGGACACGGAGCGAGTGTTGCTGGTTCCTCTGGTTAAAGAAAATAAAGCGTTAAGGCTGTAGTTGCGCGCACCGCGCTGGGAAGCCCGGCTTGGACTGGCTTGGTTCGATGCGAGTTTTGCTGTAGTCGGTGTCCTCAGTGTTGCTTGGGCACTGCCACGGCAATGCCTCACCCAGAGCCGTGGGAGCTGCGCTGGTTCGCAAGGCTGCACTCCGTGCGACTGAACGCAAAGGTGGGCTCTGTGCATTAAAAACAAAGATACAGCAGAATTACTGTGGGAAACGAGGGCAAGAGGAGGTGCCACACCTGCGTGTTGTGCTGGTTTGTAGAAACGCTTAACACTCTGTAAGCCAGTGCAAAAAAACCCCACACACTTGTTCTTGCTGTCACTTACCTGCACATTAGCGTGTCTGTTCCCTGTTCACAGACCAATACGTGTGGCAGGTCTTGGACCAGAAGACAGTGTGATCTACAGTTAATCTGAAATGTGTAATTTTTGTCCTGACCCACACGAACAAACATTGCCCACAGCTAAAACAGCCAGCACCCTGCACAAAACTCAGCTTTGTCTCAGATTATGTGACATATGATTCCCTCTTGTCCAGCTTGTTTGGCCTTAATCTACCTTCTGACCTCTTTGCCAAACAATTCCTTGCACCAAATTGCTTCACAGAGCAGGCCTGTCTATGTATCTGACTTTCTCAGGGGTTATGCAACTCCTGTTTTGACTGCGTTTCAGCTATCTCATAGAAGGGAGAATGGAGAATCTTGCTCTCACAGTTGCTCACTTTTTTCCCTCCCTGGACAGTTACTGCTTTGTAGCATAAGTGTCAGAAGCAAGTGGATGACAGTACTCCACTACCACAACACTCATTTAATCTATAGGTTTTGTGAGAGTTGGAAGTGCTGAAGTCCATGCTGATTTTCTTCAGAAGTACATGCCAGAAAGGTGCTAATATCTGGAAGGAAGAAGGATCTGAGGTCACTTGGTCTGTTCAGCCTGAAGAGAGGGAGACTAAGAGGAGACCTCATTGCAATCTACAACTTCCTTGTGAGGGGAGAAGGAGAGATATGCACTGGTCTCTTCCCTGTGGTGACCAGTGACAGAATCCCAGGGAATGACCTAAAATTGTGTCAGAGGAGGTTTGGTTTGGATATTAGAAAAAGGTTCTGCACCCAGAGGGTGGTTGGGCGCTGGATCAGGCTCCACAGGGAAGTGGTCACAGCACCAAGCCTGACAGAGTTCAAGAAGCATTTGGATGATACTCTCAGGCACATGGTGTGACTCGGGAGTGATCCTGTGCAGGGCCAGGAGCTGGACTTGGTAATCCTTGTGCGTCCCTTCCAGCTCAGCAGGTTCTGTGATTCTGTGAGAAGGGGCACAACTGTGGTTTAGCATTTGTCCTATTGCAGCTGTTGGCTTCTGTGCATGTGAGTCAGCAGTCAGAGAGCTGGATGGATAAAGCAGAGAAAATGGGATTTTCCTATAGCTGAGTCATGTAATAGGTGAGGTTGTATAGCAAATTCTGTCATCTAACATACATGTGCTCATAGACGAAATTCACCTATGGGCTACAAAGCAATAAGCTGCTCTTAAAACAAACATCTGCAGGATTCTTTGTGACCTTCAGGTCACAGGACCAGCCTTAAAGTCCGTTCAGATTCAGTTGTTGATCTCAGTCTGTGTTCTACTTAAACAAATTGAGATGGTTTTGTTTTCCTAAAAAAGGCAGTTCCTGTAACTTCTTGTTGATAGTTTCCCTGGAGGAGCATCAATGTGTTGACTGTAGAATGTACACATATCTGTTTCCAACTAGCCTATAATAACCAAGTGGGACATAAATCTAATTAAATGCAAAAAAAACACAGTGTGTTGCAGTAACATTCTAGATCTGACTGCAGCTGACAAAAGCATTTTTTTCCAAATGAAGATTGCTATGATCTTACTTCACCCCTTTGTATTTCAGGGTTTCAGGGCTTCAGAACTGTGCACACTTGACTATGTGCTATGTACAAAACAGTGTCCAAAGAGCATTGTCACAATAGCAAACTTAAAAATAAGGCAACTTGTGCAGCTGTGGTTTTGAGTCCCTTGTGGGCACCAAGTATGAGAGAATTAAGTAGCTTGTCATAGCCTACCATTTTTCTATTTTGTGCCTTCAGGGCATGGAATAGATAACTCTCGCAGGAGAAAGCAGCTGGTTATTTTACATCTCTGCATGCAGCAAGTGCCCTTTGCCTTATTCATTTAGTGAATAACTACTTAGGTATTCTTAGGGCATTTGTCATTGTGTCGGTTGATACTTCATTAGCATTAGTAGAATGTTTTTCCATGCTTCTTTTTCAAGACAAGAAACATGATTTCAATTTATGTCTGAGGGAGTGTAGAGGGTCTTACAACTGCACTGCTTGTATTTGTGGCAGTTAATACTGAAGAACCTTGGTGGTGGGTGAAATCAATCTCAACTAGTTCTCTGTCCAGGTTTCCTACATGGTGTGTGGCAGAAGCAAGTGGAGGAATGGGATGACTTGGGATCCACTCTGAAGAAGAAGCTGGCTAAACTTCTCAGTGTGAAAGGACATTTATAGGACTGAAGTCACAGTAACTGGGGGCTAGTGCTAAATAGTGTTGTTGGATGCTGGCCTTGTGTCAGTTGTGTCCTGTGAGTTGGTATTATGATTGCTATTGGAAAACTTGCAGATGAACTATGAACCTTTGCCTCAGCCATGACAGTGCTCCTTTAGGAATGTTCAGTTGAGTGCACACTGTGAGTTCATAGCCAGGACACTGACAAATAGTCCATTTTGCCAACACAGCTACATGAGAGGCTTTTCAGTGGAGAGGCAGAACTTGCAGGCAAGTACAGCCACAAAACTTAAAAGTGTGTCTCTCAACATCCTCAAAATTAACAGAGTTGGAAGAAGCTGCCTGCTCCACTTGGAATTCATGCCAGTGAACTCTTTTTTGTTAGATGCCCAAGGGGTCCCCCCTTATCCAGGGTGTGCATGTTTCAGACTAGGAGAAACCACCCTGTCCTCTTCCTATAGTTCAGTGATTAGAACCCCAAAATTTCACCATGTAGGGGACCTTGATGTCATTTCATCCTCAGTATGTGAACTTATAAATGAATATTTTCCCCACACACTCGCAGTGTGCTATAACCATCATACAGTTATTACAGCTTCATTAATCCTATCCACTGAAATAGTTTTATTGATTGTCTGGGCTGGACTTTTAGGAGTAGAATTTGCCTGGTGGGAGGAACATTTGAAAGTGGTCAGAGATGTTTTAGGAACCTTACTGAGATAAGGATTTATGGAATGTAGAAAACTCCATAGATAGAAAGCTACTGGATGAGAATTTTGAAGCCAGTAATTTTGGATTTAAGGCTCACAAGTGTTCATTTTCAGCATCTGAGTCCTCGTATTGGTGTAGTCACTAAGACTTGTCTCCGGTCACAAAAGCAAATCAGTGACAGAGCTGGGGTGAGGCTTCAGCATACAGACAAATACGTCAGACTGGAAAAATCAACATGGGTTTTTGTAGATAGGGAAGCTTTGTCATAATTATGAAGTTCTTTGCTGAAATCAACAAACTGATAAACCAGGGTGATACCTTCATTGCAGTGATTTCAAAAGAGCCTTTGGCACAGTCCCTTGACAGTGCTGCTAAATCATGTTAATTGTCATAGGTTAGGAAGGAAGCCTGTCTAGTGAATTACTAACTAGCTGAAAGAGAAGGGTTAATGGGCTAGCAATGAACAGTCATTTTTCACACTGTGGGAGAGTTAGATTGGACTCCCACAGGGATTCATGCTGGGACCTGCACTAGTTAGCATACTAGGCTTGGAAATGGTCTTGGAAAGAGACAGAGTAAGGGAAGCAGCACAGTTTGCTGCTTGTGCAAAATCCTGTGCAGTAGTGCCCTATGAAGTTGACATCAAGAAGTTTCAAAAGCATCTCGTTCTGCTGAACAGCATGGCTGTTAAACTAGAAGTGGAAATTCAGTCTCCATAACTACAAAGTAATGCATAAAGGCAAGACTAATCTTAATTGTATGTGCCTAGTGAGTTCTACTTATGCTGTTACTGCTGAAGAATGAGTTCTTAGAGTCTCTATGTCTAATTCAGTTCCAACTCAAAAATACCAGAAATTATTAGAAAAGAAAAATGGAGCAAAAAATGTTGTGACAGCTTTCTGAATAGTACTAAGCTCTGGTTTCCCAGGTCAGAAAGAAGGTAAAGGTAGAAAACAATAAAAAACATAGAGAATGATTCCTGTTTAAAACATGCCCACCAACACTTGCACTTTTCAGTTTGAAAAAGACAAAAGTGACAATGCTTGGTGACTGAGAGAAGATTGAACTACCTAAAATGCTGTCTTGTGGAAGGAAGGTAAGGAACTCTAATTCACTTTTTTGTAGTAAGTGGGCATACAGGAGAAATAATGGAGAGCAGGTTTAAAACAATCAAAAGGTACTCTTTTTTTTCAGATGTTACAGAACTAAAGTATGAAGCTCACTGCTTCCAGAAATGTGAAAGATAAAACTGTCAATTACTTTTAAAAAGGAAACAAACTCAAAGGGAAGCAGTGCATTGGCAGCTACCAAATTGAATGCAATACAGTGGCCTTTGGTTCTGGTTTTGCCTAGTCAGTGATTTACTGAAAGCTGAGTATATTCCAAGAAGGATTGTGCTATACCTGACCTGTTCTTTATGCTCTCTTCCTGAGTGTTTAGTCCTGGTCATTACATTCAGAGTAAGAGAGTTAGGGATACTTGTGTAGTCGGACACAGTATGGCCATTTTGTAGCTAGCATAGGAGAGAGACACCAAGGGGACTAGAAAAGTGGTGTATTAGAGAAGGCTGAGAGAACTGACATCATTCAGCCTTAAGGAGGTGCTAAGAGAAGATCCTACTGCTGTTGTCAGCATGGAAAACAGAGCTAGATTATTCTCAGAGGTGCACAGTGACAGGCTGGGAGAGAAAGGACATGTGTTGAAACATGGTAAATTCTGCTTTGATACAGAGATTTTTTTTGTTTCTCTCTTTCGGTCTTTCTCTCTCTTTCTGTCTTTCTTTCTATCATGAAGATGGTCAAATAGCATAAGAAGTTGCCTAGAGAGGCAGGACCTCCTCTCAGGGAGATACTCAAAGTCTGACCAGACAGGATCCTGAGCAGTCTCTGCGGACTGCTCCCACTTTGAACAGTAGGCTGCCCCGGGTTGCTTCCTGAGGCCCATTGCAACCCATGTGGTTCTGGCTTCTTAAGATGGCTTCTTACCATGTGCCTGTGCCTTAACTGTATGTTATTTCCTATGGCATATTGATGACAGAAGTGGAATGTATTTGGGTTAACTATTACATATTAAAAATCAATGCAAGAAACACAGTGGGAATAAGACACTTTGAATTTGGCATAAAGAAAGCAAGAATCAGCTATGGCGCTTTCTGTCTAGTGGCTTGACAGTAGTCATTAAAACACTTTGTAAAAATATGTCAAGAAGAGGAGTTGATTGTCAGGGTGCAGCTATAGCAGGAGTCAGTAAATGGTACTGTCATCCATGCTCACAGTTTTTGGGGTTTTTATTTCCAATGTCTTCTTTAAACAAATGACATATAATTCATTTATCAGAGACTAAATGATGGGGAAGAGTATAGCTAGCATAGCGTGTTCTGCCATGTCACATGATGTGATTGTGTAGGTCCATATTCTCTGCATTTGTATCAGACCTGTCTCCAGCAAGAAAGTCAGTAAAGAGATGTTCTTCACCCTGATGTCTCTAAGGTCAGTCCTTCTTAGTACTTGGGTTAAGATTTTTGAAAGATAAGATAGCGTTGTTTGTGGCTGACTGCTTCTGTTCAACACCTGGCATGCATGGCATGAACAAACAATTCAGACTACAGAAACACCCACAGCTGCCCATCGCTGTTTACTCCTGTAATAAGAACTTTTATTTGTAAGCTGAAGACCCTCGAACAGCTAAGCAACTTAACAACAGTGTATTCACCAGCAACACTTATGGAATAAGCTCAGTACTATAGTTTTAAAGAACAAATGCACTTCAACTTAATTACAGTCAGGCCTGAATAAAAATTAAAGTGTTTGCATGTCTGTTACTGTGTATGTGGGTAGAAAGGCAGTGAGGTTAAGATAATAGGTTCAAAATGTATTCTCAGAAAACATTTAAAACCACAGCAGGGTGTGATTGTATGCAAATAAGTATTTTTGCAATAGCAGATTAAACACCTTATGGAATTTGTATGGAAAACTGCATGCTTGTACATGATGCAAAGTATGATTAAGCACCAGTGTGCAGAGTTTTTGCCTTTAGTCAAGAAATCCAGGCAGATTTAAATCAATCAATGGTTTTCTCAGTCTTTTCACAATATATGTTGTAAGTTATGAATAGTGACTACTAGAGAGAAAATGTTAAAAATAACACTACTTTTTCCTTGGAGCTTCATCCTTGCAAGAATATGTTCCAGTCAGAAAAGCGTGGCAGTAGCAGAATGTCTGGTGATAGTCTGGCGAAATGTAGGATCTGAGACAGTGAGGGAAGAAAAATGGCAAATTGATGTAAACTTTACTAGAACAGCTGTTCCTCTGTATTTTGCCATCAGCTTACAGAATGCTGTTCATGAATTAATGAACTAATCATTCCAGGTTACAGGACTGCCTTTAAATAAACTTCTTTTTCATGCACAAAGATTGTTAAAATGACCCTGAACCTATAGGGGCAGCAGGTACCTTCTCAAAAATGTGAGTTAGTATTACGGGAGACGGGTTTCGTTCTGAAGCAGACGATTCGATACGAACTACCAGCAACAGACAGTTTATTATTACGCGCGCAAACTTTTATACACTTTTAGAACTATAACCTTCCGCAGCTGTGACACTCGGACACTCATTATTGGCTAATGATGTTGTTTACATTACAATGTCCTTCTGTAATTGGTATATCGTACACATCTGCTGAGAAGGTCGGCACAGCTTCTTCTGAGTTCAGTAGTTAGTTCCTTAAAGGTACATCGCACTAATTACAGAGGCAGTTCAATACACAGCTTTACATTTTTGGTCAAATACCATATGAAATTCCCACAAGTTAGCAGTAGTGGAAAATCCCACTGTCACAGGCTGATAATCACTGCTCTGCATTGTCATTTGCATAACGAAGGGACATTGTGGTTGGCAGAATAACTGAATTGTCTTTGGAAAATGGCTTTCAATGTCAAATTCTAATCTACATTACATACTAGAGTTATGTATCTACCTTTCTGAAACTCTTTATCTTACACACAAGCTACTGTGTCCTGTGGAATGAGAGTGATCCCCTGATTTTTTCTAGAAAATTGCCTTTTGGTATGCTCAGGAAGAATATTTAAAGGAACATTTAAAATTGCAACCTGGATTTTTTCCCTGAGCAATGATCGACCTGATTCAGCAAAATCAGATGTAATGGTGTTTGGTTTAATCCAGTGTTTTCCTATCTGGAGTACAAAAGATAAAATACATTACTTCATATTGATGTCAATTGTGAGGTAAAATGAACTCACAGTGACATCGTGCATTTTCACTGCAGTGGATATATTACTCCATGCAAGGAATAAAAGCTTCTCTGAAGAAGTGAAATTGTCACATTGAGAAACAATAAAGTACATTCTCTTTCTGTAGTCCAAAACAACTCTACGTGCTCAGCAGTAAATCTGCAGAGGGAACCCAAGCTCATGCTCACACTGGCAGGATTACTCTTCTGCCTCTTAATCATATTTGTTAGTGAAAGCAGTGGTCAAAGAAAGTGCAGGATCAGCTGTTCTGAACACTGGTAGAGCAGGCTCTGCTCTCTTTCATTCATGTGCTTTTGTCCCACATACTCCAAAATCACATCTGAACATGAGTGGATAACTGAGCATTGTGATTTATGCAGACAGATGAAAATTGGAGGACTGTGAAAAATACCATCTACCCTTCTCTTGAAGGAACTGCTCCTTGGGGGAAGGCTCAGTTTATGAAGCTGCTGCTGAAGTACTCATAATAATCTGCCATTTTAAGAGAAGAAATGCATAAATGCCAGGGGGGTTTTTACTTTTTCCCCCCCAGTATTTAAGGAATGGGCTTCTTCAGGAAAGCAAGAACTTTATTACCATGTGGGTAGAAACCACCAAATGAGGGTAACTGGCCATCCACAGCGAGCAACCACTCCAGCCCTTGGAAAAATAACTTTTGAAGTTATTTGAGACAGCCAACATAAAAGTCTGTGAGATAACTTTGGGCATGTTCCCTCAGAGGAGGCATAGAAGAAGAAAAGATGAAATATGGCAAAGCAGAATTATTGGTAATGCAATGTAAAGCTGCTCTTACACTGCCTCATTTTGCAGCTCACTTTCAGGACTGCCTGAATTCACACATAAAGCAAGTAGAAGCAAACTACTTAATTGCTTGAAACAAGGGAAATAAAAGCAGACTTGTTAATGTAATGATATTTTAACCAACAATTATTTTAAGCAGAAATAATTATATTTCCTTCAGTAGCATATAATAGCATGTATTTCAAGATAATTTAGGGACAAAATCAAAATATAGATCAACAGTATTCCCTCATGCAGAAACAAGTATGGGGAAGAGTCTGAAGGATAGAGATCAAGGAAGTTCTGCTCATAGAATTTTTCCCAAAGCAGCTGGATTCAAATGGGACTAGCTAACTCCAATATAGAGAGAGATTTTTTCCCAAATGTATTTGTTATTCCATATTGCTTCTTAACAGGAGGAAGGAAAGATGACAGAACAGTTTTTGCTCTAATGAAGCCTTTTTTAGTAATGGCCCATGTTTACATTAAAGAATCCCAGAGAAACAGACCTTCAAGATGAAGAGAGAAAAGCTGAAGTTTATGACTCTGACTTGGGGAAGTTCATTCCACCGCCAAGAAAGCTTCAGTCCCCTTGTGGCAGAGAGCTTCTTTATGACAGGAGAACTAAACTGGTAACTGTGGACCACAGATGATCTTTGATATTTTTTTCCTTCTCTCTGTTGCACTCTCAGCCTTTCCTGAGAGTTTCAAATAGTTGCTCTTTGTGTCAGAGCTCAGAACAGGCTGCATATCCTGGCCTTAAATCAGACCACTTGTCAGTGTAAACTTCTGTGAAGTAGCCTGAAGTATCTGGGGTTTATGTTCTGCATTCAAAAACAGCAGATACAGGCTTATTTTTTCAAAGTAATGAAGTGAGATGCTTACAGCTTTTAAGCTTTCTTCCTAAGGCTACTTAGTTCTGTACCAAACAAATGCAGGCCCACTCTAACTCTCAAATCAAAGCCTCTTTGCTACAAATGAGAGATTTTCATAAAATTTTTGTTCAAGTCTTATTTCCATCTCTCCTTTTTTAGAATTGTAAGAACCATTGCAAGTGACTTCCTGGAATACTATTTTTTATGTAAGTCTAATTTGTTAAAGCTAGTGAGACTCATAGACAGCAGTTGCTTCACTTATCTACTCTAGTCTCAAGGAGTTGTGTTGCCACAGGATGAGAACTGTACTGAATGCTTCTTCAGATCAAAGTGGATGAAGGGTATAATTTTAGAGCTGAAAGACATTGCTTACAGTTGAAGTAAAGAACTGCAATTTATTATACCACCCATCCTATATTGCCTGTTCAGATTGCAGGCCTTCAGGCCTGGAACTCTGCCTGTGGATTTTACATGTGCAGTGTTCTCAGGATACAATATAAATAATAATATATCATCAGTGAAGGGAATAGCCCAGTGGAGCAATCCACAACTGAGTAAACCCCTCAGATATTATGGAAAAAAGCCAGCACTACTTCAAAACCTTTTTTTTTAAAAAAAAAAAAAAGTCAGTCAAATGCCTAAATTAAAATCCCACTCAATTGCTTTGGTCTTATCACATTAAGTATCTGTGTGTTCATTTAATATACCTCTCATGCATTTTATCTTTATGCTTCATTTAAATATGAGAAGCAAACACATTTTATATAGTTGTTATTCTCCAATTACTACAAAAGCTTCTTGGAATCTTTGATCATGTTATTTCAAATCCAGTTCTGCTTTGCAATTACAAAGTGTCTTTACTGAAGTTAGTTTGGATGCAATTCTAATCCCAGTAGAGTAAACCACAGTCAGTCCTCAGAAAAACAGGTATGACTATGGAGCAGTAAAGAGATCAGAATGAACCCAAGTACCTGAGCTGATTTATGTGGTAGTGTTTTTTTAGACAGAAATTCCAACCAAAGCTGTAATGATAACAAGCATCTGATGCAGAACATCAACAATTTAGCATTAGATGGTGTTTACAAAATGCTGTTATTATTAAATACAGTAAATCAGCAACTTTCATTTTTTGTATAAGGGGCACTATGATAGAGGTTCAGCCACTGGGTTTTGGTTTTTTTGAGGTATTTTACACAAGACCACAGAGAAGTGACACAGATATGTAATGGTCACTAACCAAGTTCAACATGCTTGAGTGTGGACAGCTGTTAAATGATCACAAAATCTATTCAGAGTTGCTACACAAATTGTCTCTTGATTTAGGTACGAGTCTGAAGCTTGCACTGTACAGCATCAGTCTCAGATAAGGCTTGGGAAGTAGCAGCAGCAGCAAAAACAAGTTTTAAGTTGCTTTTTGTCTTACAGATCATTTCTCTCTAGTTTTTGTTGAGTGGTGAAGGAGCTGCAGCATAGAACTGAGGAGAATGATGGAACATATGATGGGCAAATCTTTGGGGAAATGTACAAAATAAGCTCCAAGAAAATAATTCTACTGTGAAGTCAACAAGAGGGTGTGCAGTAGCAATGGCTGGGTGACAGATTGAAGGAGGGGTTTGTTTAAATTTCTGTCTAGGGTATTGTCAGACTTCCAGAAGCCTTAGCTGTAAAGGCAATGCCATAAAGTCTTAACCATAAAGAAATGTAAAACTTTACTGAGTTGCCCTTTTACTATTAAAATGTGGCTTCTTCGTGTACTGATTTATTACTGTTATTCACCAGAGGTAGGATGGAAACCCACTCACTTCACAAGGATTGAAGGTAAGGTTTATTTAGTGAAGTACTGAGCAGAGGCAGGGCACTTGCAAGCATTTAGTACCATATGAGGTCAGATTAAACTATGAGGAAACTCTTTTCAAACAATGAATCCATGAAAAGTTTTACTGCTTTTCCATTTTAAAATATTCATACTGTGCCAGCCTGTTCCAAAAAAGTAATTTCTTTGTTCCTGCCTTTTATTCTTGAGGGGAAAAGGATATGAGAAATAAATCAGTCTTAGAAATGTATCTTCTCTATTCTCAGCAAATGCACAAGGACTGGGACTCATTTCTTGTTATTAATAAAAAATACATAATACACAAATACAGTTTATTTTAAGTTCAGCTAGACTGTGTTCACTATTTGAAATTGTAGACTCCTGGCTGTTAAATAATGTAGAATGAATCCACTGGGACACAGGACTAGCAGACTGATCCATGCTGAGATGCTCAAAGAGTACAAACTCCTACCTGAGGGGAGGAGCCGAGTGGTGACTTGCAGGCCTGGCAGTCGAGTGCATGTCAAATCAGTGTTGCCTTCTTGATATTGCCCACAATGTGTTGTCATAATCCAGGGCAATGCCCATGCTCATCTAATACTGCAACTCCTGGCTATTGCTGATAAGGACTACAAAAGGAAGATTCAGAGCAACCACAAAGCATCACAAAGCAGCAGATGCTTTGATCACTTTAAGCACTATGTAGTAGGGTGCTGGAATTCAGTCTGTCTACTTTAATCCCATGTCCTGCCTCACCATGCAAACATGCTTAATCTGTAGCAAGAAGGAAAAAAAGTTCCAATTTGTCCAACATATACATTTATTCTACAATCAGTACAAAGTTGTGTAACTTCTGAAGGCATAAGGAAAATAATTCTATCTAATTTATACATTTTATTTACTAAGGATGTAACCCTTTTCTGACACAGTGGCTTTATTCAGGTTGAAGAAAAGCACTCCATTTGTTTTTTCCAATGCCCTAATCACTAACAGAGGTTATGGTTTTCCTTTGTGTGTTCCCTGTCCAGTCCTAGAGGAGTCTTGCAGCTCACTATGGGCAGCATGGCTGGAGTACTCCCATGACCTCATGGTTAAGAACTTCTAAAACTGTGTGATGCAGATTCAGTTTTCCTTGGGAATATTTATCTTACCAAATAAATGGTTAAACTGCTACATAACCTTCCATACAGAAACCAGGAAATAACATCAAAAATTAACTGCAAGCTCCTCAAACCTAACTTCTCAACATTTTCCTTATCACCTACTCAGAGTTCAGGTGGCTTAGGACCTCAATGGAGTTTTAAGTGGGGCACAGTTATCACTCTAATCAGGACAGTGATTAAAACAAAAATTATCTGGATTAATTCTTGCTTTAATAAGGATAGAGAGGAAAAAGGAACCACATGCTGGCCCTGCTACATTCAACAGACTTGGTGCATGGAACAATACAGTGGTGCAGCACTATCCATTTTGAGTTCAAAAGGAGTCACTCATTACTTGCATAAGAGACATAAACCTTATTGGGTTTGCCAGATCTAAACACCTCTATTTATCCAGCATACCAGTCCTCTTAAGATACAAGCTTAGAAATAATGATTTACTGTGAAGTGATTCTATGATCTTTTGTTCTTTTAGTCTTTTAAACCGAGGTGCAGTTCTGTCTGATCAATGCAGCAGGTGAAGACTTTTTTTAGTCATATGTCCTGTTTCTTGATCTTCAGAATAAACATAACAGAATGTTTCACTGAGAAACTTAGAAGCATGCCTAAATAAAACCCATGCATTTTATTAACATTCTAGATCAGAGGTTAAATAAAATGTGCTATTTGAAATAAGGCTGATTTGTATACTGGAAAAAACGTGAAATTTGCCAAACATTGCACAATTAAGACATTGAAGAAAAAAACCTGTTGATCACTTCAAGTGGAAGTGTTAGCAAAGCAGAAGCCAATAGTAGATAACATGAATTTTTTTCCGGCCTGAAGTACAGAATTCTCCACATCAGTGGGAATAAAAAGGGCCAGCCTCTCCCTTAACAAATGAACACCTTAAAAAGTATAGCAATTATTTGGGGGGTAGTAGGACAACTATTGCATATTGCAATGCTAACAAATTCTTTTTCTGGCCTAATGACCTGGCATTCTTGATGGTTTCCCTATGAATATATAGATCTACATTTTAATTTTTGATGTGTATGAGCCATTGCATAGGCAAGACTGTTTCACAAGAAATTGATTTCATGTTCCTGATTAAAACATTTTAAAGTGGAAATAGTATATCATAAAGGAATGTTAAATAAATCCCAACCAAATATATAACAGGAATTTTTCACTGTTGCTATTCTTTTCTACCATCCCAATTCTCTTTTCTTTCCCTTATTTAAGCTAAGCTATCCTTCCCTGCTATATTCAGGAAAAGAAGCAGTAAGTAGTCAAAGAAGCTTATTACTTCTATCAACATTAAGTTTAAAAGATTAATTACTTTTAATTTTGGAAATTCCTGCCATTTTGGACCTGAAATTGAAGTGCAAGCAATGGAATGCAAGCGAAGTACACAATCTTGCCTAAATTATATTTTGTGCATTCATGTTGTCACACAATCTTGGCCTCAAAAAGAAAAAAAAAACCCAAACCTAAAACCAACTCCTCAGATTTGTATTTTGAAAGCTGCTTTCCTTGACAAATGAACAAAAATAGTTTATCAAACATTCACACTTTTTTGTGCTCCCTGGCACGGCACATTCAGTTTGCTGACAAGGCTGCCCAACAGTTGCATAACATGCAAGTGATAATTTGGTCATCTCCACAGAAAAAAATACAAGTCGTCTAGTCAGATTATCAAGTCTCAGAGCAAATGAGATCAACCAAAGGTATCACAGATTGTCAAAATCCCAGAACTAAACTGCTGAGATTGGAGAATATTTTGGACATACCTGCCACCTGGTGTTTGGAAAACAACCTAATGTTTGAAAACAACCTGAAATTTTCTTAAATATGTATCCCCATTAAGAAGCAAACAAACACTGGTATTTTTATTATGAATTAAATGCATAAGCAGCAAAGGGTTGGTGTTATTACCAGCATCTGTCTAGAAAGAGTGACTTAATAATGTTCCTTTTAGACCCATCTCTTTTAACTATGAAAATTCTCAAGTAAATCTTTGACTTAACTGGATCTGTGTATCTCCTGTCAGATAATGACACTTTTCATTAGAAACCTCCCGGGCAACAGCCTTATACAACTTCACAGTCTTACTGTAAACTACAGTGTGCCAAACCCAAAGGAAAGAACTAAATTATACAAGATGGAGATGGCTCAGAAAAAGACTAGTGATACATAAGTGGATAGTGAGTAACCGGTCAGTGTCTGAAATTACTGTGATGAGTATTAATTTGTCTTAGCTAAAATATTCAAAGTCCCTATAGTGGAAATGGCAATGACACTTAGTTTTGCATATTTGATACCTAAAGTAAACATCCCTCATTGGTAAAATTCGTAACAGTAAGCATATAAACCATGCTTATCTCTGAGACAAACCACATTTTTTTTACACCTACCAAAGGGTTACTTCAACTGGAGGCTAAAGCTTCAGTGTACAAAATTGAACAAATTACTGTGTGATTCAGCAATATCAAAGTGTACCTACAGCACAGTGAATTTTTTACCCCTCCTTTGCAAAGCGAGATTTAAATACATCTGTGTTTCACAATTTTAACTCAAGATGAAACCACAGTCTGCAGTCAGTCTCAGCAATATAAATAGCTAGCATTTAAGTTAGTACCCTGGCAAGCACAAACCATAACTATTTGTCTGGAATCGCATCTTCATAGAACTGCCAACAGTAAGGCAGAATGTAGTGTTTGGGTTTTTCCTTTTCTTCAAGGCAATGGAAGTCAAATACAACTGTGTCCTTAGGTGCCCCACTCTATTTAAGTTCTAGTAACTTTGAAGATGATACACTAGGGCAGCGATTTCTGTGAACTTACTCTGACTCTACAGTCTCTCAGCTGTTTGCATCAACAACTCTTGTATAGGCAGAGCACATAGGTCATGTTTGGGCCCATCTATTAGCTGAGATCCATGCAGCTCTTAGGGGTGACCTGTGCTGGGCCAGGTGTTGGACTCAATGATCCTTGTGAGTCCCTTCAAACTCAGGATATTGTATGACTCTGTGGTTCTATGATTAATTCTCATTAACTTTTCTCAGAATTTAATTATGGTCTAATACAGAGCTTAATTGCTTTCTCAGCATCTAAAGAAAATATTTTCTAATGAAAACACAACATAAGAAGGAACTTGGTAAAGCACAATGTAGTTTCCCTGTTGTCTATCAACAGTAACTGCTCCAGCACAGACAGCTGTTTGGACTGATGCCTAAGGATTTAGTGTGTTTTTTGTAGACTGTTAGAACCACATAAGTTGCATAGATTCTTCTAAGTTGCTCACATCCTAAAGTCAGTTACTAAAGTTCTTTCCCACAAAATTGTAAGCTTCCTCGTGCCCTGCCAAGGCCATGGTGTTTGTGAGAAGCCACCTGTAGACAGCAAAACAAAACAAAGAAGGTGGCCTAGAGGTCCTGGAAGATCTCCAGGGGGCAATCCTGAAGACCCCCATGGGTGGGGCACTGAAGGAAATAATTATCATAGTTGGTTGTCAATATCTCATATGTAAATTGCTAGAGAAGTTGTAAAAGTTGTAACATTCCTGGTCATGGGGTTGCAGACCTTCTAGTGTGCACCTTGAAAGCTTTCATTCAATAAAGGTATTCCATCTATCTTTCTCCATTAATACTGTTTCTGAGTATCTATTTCCACAGGAATTCAGGCAACAAGCAACAGGACTATCTTCTTTCCTTACTATTGACAGAGGAGCGTAATGATTCTTCTGTGATCTTTGCAGACAGTACAAAGGGGAGGAAAAAGAAATACAAAAAGTTGAAAGAAAAACTGAGGAAAAAAACCCACTAAACATTAAATCACTGGTCTATCATGCTGATGGCTACTAACATTACTTCTGTAAAGTTGGATACAAGGCTGTTATTAAAGATGTAAACAAAAAGAATATTTCAGGTTCCTACAAAAAAGTTGGATTCAAGAGGTACATCTCTATTCTTTTTGGTGTGTTCAAGTCTGTTTCAGCAGATCTGTTCATGTTAATCACAGTTCTTGCAGAACCTCTTTAATATTCCGAGTTAGTCCTCGTTGGAAGTAATTCAACAGATAATGTTGCATACAAACCTAGTATCACCCAATTATGATTTCCATTAGCACATTTGTTTCAGTATGCACAATATACGTTGGCCCATGCAAGTCTTCTTTTCAAAGCACAGCTCTGAAAATGGCATTCTACTGAACTGAAATGCTCACTACAGTTCTTCTTCAGCTGCTGCTTAAGAGGAAATTGGCTACTAAACCAATAAACCAAACCACTTAGCTAAGCCAGACACATTTGGATACGCTCAGTGCTAGGAAGGATCTGTGTGGACACTGAAGGTACCACTGATGGTACCTTAACCCATATGGTATGTGTACATACCATATATGCTAAGTTTTGAGTTACTATTCTTAATGAAAAGCTTCAGTCTACATATTGAGTGATGAAACTGTTTTAAGTTCTAAATCTTTACCAAGCCATAGTAAAAGCCAATCATCACTTGTTTCAAATACGAAGAAATGACTGCTTCATTCTCAAAGCATTGATAAGATCATGTACTGATTTTTCAGGGGGAACATGTGCTAGTGATGTAAAAATATGTACTGGCATGGCAAGTTGGTATTGGGGAGGCTACAGAGGTGGCTTCTGTGGGAAGCTGCCCAAAGCTTCCCCCATGTCCAGGACAGACCTGCTGTGGCCAAGGCTGAGCCCATCAGCCACAGTGGCAACGCTTCTGAGGCAACAAATTTAAGAAGAGGGGGGGAAAAAACTGCTGGGGTTGAAACAGGAGAGGAAAGAGGAGTGAGAATATGTGAGAGGAACTCTTGTTCAGACACTGAGGTCAGTGGAGGAAGAAGAGGAGGAGCTGCTCTGGGCACTGGAGCTGAGGCTCCCCTGTGGCCTGTGGTGAAGACCATGGTACGGCAGCTGTTCCCTGCAGCACACAGATGTCCACGGGGGAGCAATTCACCTGCAGCCTGTGGAGGACCCCATGCCAAAGCAGATGGATGCCCAAAGGAGGCTGTGACCCTGGGGGCAGCCCACACAGGAGCAGGATCCTGTCAGGACGTGTAGCCCTGTGGAGACAGGAGCCCATGCTGGATCAGGTTTGCTGGCAGGACTCGGGACCCTGCAGGGGACCCACACAAGCAGGTCATGAAGAGCTGCAGCCCACAGAAAGGACTGACACTGGAGAAGTTTATGGAGGACTGTCTTCTGTGGGAGGCACCCACACTGGAGCAGAAGAGTGGGAGAAAGAGCAGCAGAGACAATGTCTGAGAAGTGACAGTAGTAGAGTACAAGTATTAAAATCCAACAAATCAAGACTGGAATAATCTCCTACTTGTGCACACAACTTGTAGAACTGATGCACTTATAAGTGTTAAAGCAGCTTTGGGGCTAGAAACTCTTACCTGCAGGTATAAAAATTATTTAAAATCTTGTTTTCAGAAAGTGTTTTCACTGTGCTGATAACAGACATGCTGAAATCACTGTAACCAGACTTAAGTAACTTGCATACCATTGTATTTCAACCTCTACCTTAAACCAGGGTATGCTATTTACAATTTTTCCTTACAATTCCACAGCTGGATGGAACCACAAAGTATTAAAATAAAAAACTGCATATTTTATTTTTAGCTCTAAAGATGCATCTCTAAACAACCTGTAGAAAAAAACAAGTAAAAAAGTAAATACCATCATTTTGTAAAACCACATTTAACTAATACAAGACTTAATACAAAGTTTTCATATACAACTCAAATGCAGCTTAAAAAAAAAAGTCTGGTCTCTGAGACCCTTTCTACTCGAAATAAGTTGTTAAATATCCACAGATTTTAACTATAAAACAAGGATACATTCTTTCTTTTTTCTTCCATTTATGAAGTTGATTGCCACAAACTTCAATCACTTGGCAATGAAATTCTCATAGTCTGAGTTATAGAACTGAACTCATGATTGAAGTCTTCTATTTTCAGTACAGGCTCTTTATCAAGTCAACACTTATCACATATCTTTAGACTGATCATCTTCTTCAAGTTTTCTGATTTCATTCTTTAAACAGTTGATGGTTTCACGACTTGCTTTTAGTCTTTCTTTAAGCTCAGCAATTTCAAAACTAGTCTTCTTTTTGGCAGCTTCCAGCTTATCTCTGGTTTTCACTTCAAGATCTGCAACTGTGGTTGTCATAAAGAAAAACAAATATTGTTAAGTACCATGAAAAGTTGTAACTTTTTTTGTAAAATTTAAACAATAATTTGGATGTCATGTGTCCTGGAAAAAAAAATCTATTACTGTTAGCTACAGAAATTCAATCGTTGTAATCAAAATGGTATCCAAACACAAACCTGGATTTAAAAAAAACCAGAAAAGCTTGTTTTGAGGCCTCATTCAGTGCTCAGCCCATCAGTTTTGTGGATGGAACTATACACGTCATGAAATAATTTTCTAGAGGCTTTTTTTAAGATTAAATAAAACCTGACATGGTGACAGCAAATAGTCAGTTACAGATAACTAGGAATATGTGGTGCCTAGTGATGGCACTCGAGGCCACAGGCACAAAATGAAACATGGGAGGGTTCTCTGAACATCCAGAAACTTTTACTGCAGAAGTGACCAAGTACTGGCACAGGTTGTCCAAAGAGGTTGTGTGGAATCTCCACTCTTGGAGACATTTAGAAGCTGTCTGGACCCAGTCCTGAGCAATCAGCTCAGTGGCCCTGCTGGAGCATGGGGTGCACAAGATGGCACCCAGAGGTCCCTTCAAGTCTCCACCATTTTGTGGTTCCTTTTCCATGTACCATAACCACCTTCTGCTCTTCGTCTCACTGGAGTTTAATTCTACACATCTAAAGGTTTCAGTGGTGCTACCTTTGCTTTTACAAGTCCCTGACATCAAGCATCTCTTTTTTTCCATTTCACATACAAATTTTTGGATAAAGATGGTAAAGCCAACAAAACTATGAAGGCCACGGAGATCCCTTCATATCCCATCATTATGTAAAGGTTAGCGTTAGAAGTGGACAATTTCTTCAGCTTTAGTGGCACATTTTAAGGAAATACACATAAGAAAACATACTAAAAATTTCTATCTACTCTCTCTCAAAACACACGAAAATTTTAAGTGAGGAAAGTTTAAATTTGGACAAGACTTATTTAATAATTGTATTATTAAAATTTTTCTAAATTAAAACTGTAACAACAGGCAATGTGACAAAAATCCACCTCAAGACTGGCTAAACTGAGGTAGAAGATGCATGGAGCTCACACATCCACACAGCCAAGGAGACAGAAGGCAAACCAGAACCCGAGCTTTGAAGAGTTTGAAACTCATAATCACTCTCCACTCTTTAGCTCTAGGTATTTGCTGTCCAAAATATACTTGCTATGTGTTGTCAGGTGAAAATAAGGCCAGGTGAGCTGGACTACAATGGCATTAGAGTTTTGTAACTAACAAGGCAGGATTTGGGCTTAATAAATACTACATTTGTTTTCTGAGAGGAAAAGGTATGAAATACAGAAGATCAGAACAGAAATAATCACTAAATGCATTACAATTTATGAACCAATGGATCTTTATTTAATTTTCTTAATTCCCTTAATATTTTTGTTTATGTTTGGAAAAAAATTAGATAAAAAGGACACAAAACATTATGCTGTACTGAAGAAATATGCTATGAAACTACCTACAGCTAAAGAACTAGAAGGGAAAAAGATAGAGCTTTCAGACACTACTCTTTATTCCCAAAGGGCTCCTGCTTTCACTTAAACATCACTAACCGTTCTTATTTCAGTGCTTCAACTGCGACCTTTGCTTGCAGTGCTGAACAAAACTGTACCACAAGTGGCCTTCATTTATTCTCTACTTTAACTCATCTCAACGATGTTAAACTAGGTGTAGATCATGCCATCACTCTTTCTACTGAGCAATTCCTAATTCCTTTTTTTTCAGCACATGTACAGATCAGAAAATCTTAAAAGTTTTCAAATAAGTATTAATATCTTTGCAAAAGGTGAAGCTAAATTTAATGTAAAAATGCCACTTTTTATCAGCATCCAAATCCATTGTACTGTGGCAGCCCAGGAAAAGAAAAGCAATAAAAGCAAAACCAACTATTGTTTATTTCTAAAGTTAAAATATTTTAATTTTCAACTTACACTCTGTTTCATGCTTATAAGCACCTAGTGTTAGTTGACGAGATGTTGTTAACAGCTGCTGCATCATTGCAGTAGGGTCTTGAAATATCTAATGAAGGAGAGAAATACATGGTATTACTAATACTCTTCAAAATAAGTGAGAATTACATTAAAAATTTTCATACCATTTCATCATAGAATTCAGAAACTATGGTTTTCTTCCCCAGGATGGCATTCGTATCCGACTGAAAAAGCTTCAGCAAGTGATACAAGGTTACCTATGCAAAACCAGAATTCTATTAGTTTGGCAATTGTAGGGAAATAGAAATCTTTTTCTAGATAACAACAAAACATTTGTTCCTACAAAACAGTTGTATAGGAATTAAATGTATTTTAGGAATACAAAAATAAATGTCATATAACTTCAGCAGAATTACTTAAATTCAGTATTAAATGTTAAAACATGTTAACTAGTCAAAGGCTTCTTGATACTTCAAAAATGTCTGGGCAAGTGGCTTAGGCCTGTTGTATAAAAACCACTAGTCAAACATTTCCAAATAGGTGATTTAATTCAAACTGGCTTTCCCAATTCATCAGTCAGAAAATGCTTTCCATGACCTTATCATCCCTTCTTGTGAAACACCAGGGGGGCTGTGAATAGCTTCTCACTGATGGAGTTACTCTTCCATTACTGCCCTGAACGAGGCAGGGAGGGGAGGGGAATGGAAGCCCTTTTTCCAGCCCTAAGGAACCACTAACCACTTGGACCATGGCCTGGGTAGAGGACACACAGCTCACAGTTCTGCCCTTCCACAAACAGGCCCAAGAGTGATCACGGAACAGAGCAATACTTTACTCCACTTGGTTCTTCCTGGAAAGGAAGTAGACAACAAGCTCTGAAACAGCCTTCCAAGAGCAGCAGCAAAGGAAAAAACACCCAACAAACTTTAGGACAGCTTGGTCAAGCTGTGAATGGATTTTATATGACAAGTCAGGACGCTACTGAGCACAACAGCACAGGAAGCCCTTCCTATCGATTATCAGGTATTCAAGAAAAACCTAAAATACGTTTTCCCTCCAATTTAGCAAAAAATGGATAAAGAAAATGATTGCTGTAGCTCATGCGACACAAGTAACTCAGTCCTTCAGAAATAAACATCCTCTTCCCCAAAAACAGGGTAAATGAGAGTTTCCTACCTAAACTAGATAAACAAACCTACAAGATATGTCTAAAACACAGGAAGGGATGAAAGAAATTAATTCCAGTGCAACTACAGGAATTTCTTAACCTGTTTTTTGAGGAGCTGAGACCAATGCTAGCATAGTACTTTAGCGGCTTTTTGATTGATTTCGGTCTGACAGACAAAAATACTCCAATATTCCAGAACGAGGAAGGTACACAGAAGAGAAAGCCTTAGCATGTGCTCAAATCCAGTAAGGTGCAACATGTGGTCACATATTAGTTAATGTCAGAGAAGCCAAGTGCAGGAAAAGAAGTCGTGAACGCCAGGAGTAAAGCACAAAAACAGGAAAATGTGGCCAATCATTAAATTAATTTTCTTCAAGTACAAGCTTTAGTACTTCTATGGCCAATGGGACTTATTTTGACCAGAAATATCCTAGAGCACAGCTTTAGGCCACCATAATTAATTATTTAATCACTGTTACAAATTCAATGTACTTACAGGTCTTTCATTTGGATCAATGAAAAATATCTTGATGATTATTTCGAATTCCCCCCAGCCTGTCTCAGTGATTTCATATGGTGGTTTGGTAACAACTGCAGTAGGAAACACAGAAGTGTTAAACCAATGATAAAGCCTCAGTGGAACAAAAAAGGAATAAAAAATTGGAACAAAACCCCAGTTCTGGGAACAAATGCCAAAATGCAAGACCCACCTCTTAAAGGATTACCGTAGCTTTCATGCAACTTGAATTGAATTTTTTTCACATAGGCAGACATATCCTAAAACAGAAACATTGTTTTCTGTGATTATTCACACAGTGTACCAGGGCACTCTTCAGTCACCGATCCTACACGCCTGTCATTCCTGCTGACATAAGCACAGCATTTCTTAAGACTGTAAACACAGAAAGAAAGCACAATGGTGAATCCAAAAACTACTACTGGCACGGAGGTCTGTCCGTATTTTGTCTCCATGAATGATCTCCAGTGTTCCCCCTAACCTGGAACGATTACTCCAAAAATATGAAAGGAGTGGTGTATTCCCCATCTTTTCCCCTTCTGGAAACCCGGCAGCCTGTGTGTTTCCCCTGCTTATGCCGAAAGGCCTTTCCGAGCATTTCTCAACCCCAGCTTTCCCAACCCCGTTCCAGCGCTGCTCCTCCGGTACTCCCGGTCCCCGGCATTCCCGG
Organism: Sakesphorus luctuosus; assembly: GCA_013396695.1. Classification (NCBI taxonomy): domain Eukaryota; kingdom Metazoa; phylum Chordata; class Aves; order Passeriformes; family Thamnophilidae; genus Sakesphorus; species Sakesphorus luctuosus. The sequence goes on from VWZD01008514.1 coordinate 1,905,920, forward strand.
GCATGGCTTGGCCTGGCAGAGCTCCCCACACCGCAGGGTCCAACTTTATCCCAGCGCTGCTCCCCCGGCATTCCCGGGCATGGCTTGGCCTGGCAGAGCCCCCACACCGCAGGGTCTAACCTTATCCCAGCGCTGCCCGCTCGGCATTCCCGGTCCCCGGCAGCCCCTCGGCCTGGCAGAATCCCCCACCCCGCGGGTCCAGCCCCGAACCCAGCGCTGCCAGGGCCGCCCCACACTCCGTCCCGAGGTGCCACATTCACGCGCGCTTTGGCTTACCGGGACGGCGCTTCCCAGATTCCCGCTGGACGTACCTCGTTCCGGTACGGCTTCACGTACACCGTCCACTGGTGCGTGTGCCCGTCCTCCTCCCGCTTCTTCCCGAAGTACCGCGCCNTCGGGCAGAGACGGGGATGAGTACGGGAACACCGCTCGCTGCTCCGAGCCACTGCCAGCCCGGCCTGGAACACTTCCAAGGACGGGGGATCCACAGCTTCTTTGGGCAACCTGTCCCGGTGCCTCGCTGCCCACATTAAAAATTACTTATAGCTGATTTCAATCTGCGTACTTTCAGTTTAAGGCAGTTCAATGCCTCCCTGCCATCTGATCCCGTCAGATCTCGGAAGCTGGGTAGGGTCAGCCCCGGTTAGTGCTTGGATGGGAGACCTCCTGGGAATACCGGGGGCTGTAGGTTCTAGTCCTGAGGACTTCACTGTCACTGTCCAAGCTCGCTCGGCTGTGGCAGATGGACCTGAGGAGTTAAAGGGTGGGGCCAGTTCTGCACATGCTGTGCCTCATCTGAAAAATCCACTGCACAGGCTGGAAGGGCACACCCACGTGGGGAGAGCCCTGCCCAAAATCTTCATTGGCGAAGCCGAGCCATACATACATTCATACTTTAAAGCCATTGCCCCTTGTCCTGTCACCACATGCCCTTGTAAAAATGTCCCTCTCCAGCTCTCTTGGAGGTCCCTTTTGGCCCTGGAAAACTGCTCTAAGTCTCCCCGGAGCCTTCCCGAGGCTGAACATCCCCAGCTATCAGCCTGTCTGCACCGAGAGCTGCTCCATCCCTCTGACCATCTCCATGGCCTTCCTTGCTCCAACCGGTTAGTGTCCTTCACTGGGGACCCCAGAGCTGGACACAGTACTCAGGGCTGTTCTTGGGAGAGCAGAGCAGAGGGACAGAATCACCTCCTGGATCTGCTGGCCACACTGCTTTTGGTGCAGCCCATGACACAGCTTTCTTGTGCCATGCCAAAATTCTCATCCACCAACATCCCCCAGTGTTCCCTCTCTTGGGTGCCCGTGTCCTACGAGTGCAGCACCCATCAGACACTGGTGCCACTTCCATCACTCAGTCCTCTGCCTGCAGGTCACATCTGTTCTGTTTGAGCTCAGTAGTAAAGAATGAAGAAGGGAATGAGATAAACTCTTTTTCTTCTTTTCATACTTTAACTCTCTTCAAACACACCCTTTGCTACTATGTGTTAGTGTTCACCATTTTACTGAGTGTCATTCCTAAGGACCAACACACTGCCTGGTTAGAGACATCCTGAAAAAGCAGTGAGGGTACAGTATGTGCTGGCAAGACAGGTACAGCAAGAGGGAAATGCCTATGGAAGTCATTAAAAAGGTGGGAAAGAATGGTGGCAAGTAAACTAATAGTTGTGCAGCTGCTCTGAACTTCAAAATATTTAATCTGTAGGCTGTCTGCTCCAGAAACCTTTGTACATATCTGGGAGATATATGGTATCACCTTCTTTGGTAGGACATCATCCTGTTGTTTACAAGAACCAAGAGCTGGAGATGTGTGGCAATTTCTGTGGGCTTCTTTTTAGTTTCTGAAGAAAAATGAATTTTCCTCTGGCAGCTTTCAGTTACAGAGTGAGCAGAGTAAGTCCAGTGAAGCAAGCCCACAAATGATGCAAAATGAACTAGGCTGCAAGAGGATGTTGTATTTCAGATATTTGCTGATATATATTCATATATATATATTTGAAGATATATATTCACATATATTTCATATGTATCTTTGCAAGATAAAATACAGAATAAGGTTCTAGTGTAGCAACAAAATAGTTTCTGCCACCCCCTTGTACGGCTGACCTGCAACCAAGCTCCTTTGCCTAAGCAGAGTCACAGACTGGGGGTGGTGCTACCCCAAAGGTATTTTAATTTCTCCATTTCAGGAGGAGATGAGAATGAAGGGTTGTTGATTTGCAGAGTTGCTCCGTGCCCTAGCTGCACCCTCTGGTCAGCCCAGCTCTGTCTGCCCCTGTCATGGACCAGAGAACTCAGAGGACTTCTCTGGGGAGCTGCAACCAGACCCTCCCTGCAAACCACTCTCCAGAGCATCCCTCTCCCATGGGCCTCCAAAGCCTGTGCTGTTCTTTGGATGGGCTGATGCATGTCTAGGTGATGGTAATGAACAGGCAGGACAGTAATCAAACATCAGCACTGTGATACTGATCAGCAGAGAGCATCCCTCATTTTGAGTGTGCAGATGCAAGTGCAATCACTGCTTGGATGGCACAATACCTGCTGTACTCTGTGTTACTCTGCTATCTCCTATTTTACCCTTTCACTGTTGTAAAGCAGCAGGAAATGCCGTGACAATGCTGCATGCAATTTATGAGGAAGGTTAATTACTACTTATTTCACATGTTTTGTGCTGTGGAGTGACTTTGACAAACTGCATTAGAATGTGCCTATATCAATCCTGCATCACTCTTCACTGCAACTTCTATTATTTCTTAGTTCTGTTAAGCTCTGTTCATCTCTCACTTGATGTCAGCCTGCCTCCAACATTCCTGTTTGGTTTGTGATGGACAGCTGAACAGTTTGCCAAGATTATAAAAATAGGATAATGCTTTAAACAAGCCTTGTGAAAGACAAAGACATGCTGGAAACCCTCACAAAATTTGTTAAGAGTGTCTATAGATTATTTCAAAGAAACTGCATAGTAGGACAAATAAAATGTACAAACTTTGTGACAAGGGCGTTCCTCTGTACTATCAACAAGGATTTCATACAGGAGCAACTCATTGTTCTAGAAAACAGCATAGCAGAAATGGAACAGGATTTAAGAGCATCAAAACCTTCTGTATTGGAAATATCTACACACCTCAGCTGATGATAAGATCTACACGAGGCTGCAGCAGGGAATGGAATTTCAGCAAATGGACTAAATGCTACATCTATCATACAAACCCTGCTAAGACCCCCATGTGGAAAAGCGTGCTTCTTTCTGTTAAAAGAATATATAATAAAATGGCTTGGGCTGGGAGGAACCTTAGTGACCACCTAGTTCCAACTCCCTTGCAATGGACAAGGACACCTTCTGCTAGACCAGTTTGCTCAAAGCTGCACCCAACTTGGCCTCAAACATTTCCAGGGATAGGATATCCAGGACTTCCCTGGGCGACCTGTTTCAGTGTCTCACCACTCTCACAGGGGAAAATTTCTTCTTCATATCTACTGTATTATCTCCTTTTGTAGGAAAAATTAGCAGAAAAACAAGTATGCAAGAACAGGGCAAGTGGGTGCAAACACTGTATGTCCTAAAGAAGGCCAGAGGCTCCTTACACAAATTTGCCAAAATAAAGGCAGAAGAATTAATAACTAGCTGTTGTGAATGCCTCAAGGGATTAAGTACAATGAGAAGAGACATAACTAGATAGATAGCAATATCAGCACAAAAATCAAATTAATATAAACTAGCCAAGAAGAAATTCAGATAGTGACTCTGATTTGTAACCCCCAGAGCATGGGAGAAGTGGAATAGACTTCCTGTAGGAAGTACAGAACCAAATACCCCAGACAGACCCTATGAGGTTGTAAGATAAATCATGGGAGAGGTTAAAAAATGCAGTTGGCTGCCCCAGGACAGGATGGAGCTTCCTACCTCAGGCAGCATTTTCCAGTCTTTTTTGCTACTTTGCTCTCTCATGTGACCTTGCAATGAAGTATGGAAGGCTAAAAGGCATCCACACCACTCCTAACCCGTTTCACCTCCAAGCATGGCTAACCACAGAGAAGACAGATATAGCTGAATGAAAAAGAAATAAATTCCATTTTTTTAAACCTCATACGAAGATTTGCTCACCACAAGAATCATTACTGGATTTATTATCCAAATGTTCACAGGCTTGAATGTTGTTACTAGGATGGAAGCACGCTTAAGCAAAGAAGTGACAAACTGGCAGTGGACACATGCTCAGGTTCCTACTGAAAACAAAAGAAATAATCTCAAAGGGAGCAATCTTCAAGGCAGCCACTGAATTTCAGAGTCACAAGCAGGTTGTGGCTATAGTGGGAAAACCTTTGTAGCAATCTGTGGAATGAAAAAAAAATCTGCATAATAAGATGACATGGGAGAGACTGGAAACTGCCCAGATTGTTTCAACTAGACCATGTCAGCCACATTCCTGTCTATGGCGAAGGGCTGGGAGGGCCCCAAAGAACGCAGGTGCTGAACCTGCTTCCACCAACCTGACTTTGGCAGCTGCTGCACATGATGTACCACCATGCTGTAACTGTTGAGCCCAGGCTCTGTCCAACTGTGCAGTTTAGGCAAGTTTATCATAAGCCACTGTTGTGAAAGAAATGAGACTTGTACAGGGAGCTGCCTGCTCCTCAGAGCTGAGCCCTTTACCTAGCAGCTGCCCTCAAATGGCACATTGATACTGGCACATTCAACAAGTAAAGAACAACTGCCACCTCCAGACTCTCAGCAAAATTACCAGGTTCCTCAGCATCCTTGCCCAGGTTAGGTCACTCCAAAATTTAATACTAAAATTGGGAGTTTAGGCTTTCCTTTTTTTTTTTTTTTCCTTTTTCCCCCCCTCTCCAAGTTAAAAAGAGATGGGGACATTTTTATTCTTTGGAAGGAGATCACATACAATCTCACAGGAGCTGACCTTGCAGAAGTGTCACATAAGACCTTCCTCAAGCTTCTTCAAGTCCTGAAAAGGACAAACAGAGTGCTGGAGAGGCCACCTGCTTCAAGGATCAGGTGCTGCTGGAGGTAGCACAAATTTGGCTCCAGCAATGAATGGTATATGCCACCATTTCTCTCATGAGCCCTACTTGTTTTAACAGACTACCAACTTAATTTCGTAGTAATGCGGTTTCAGCAACCTGCTACTTTTTCCCTAAATAAAAATCTGAATTTTCAGAAACCTTCCCAGCTTCAGTAATGCACCCAAGCCCCTCACAGTTAAAAATCTCAGCTAGCTATTGCTGTAATTATAACTACAAAAAAAAAGAAGTTAGATTTCTAAATTAATTTTGAGTAAAAGGCATAAAATTAATTTTAAAATATGATAAATTACTTAACTCAATGGAACAGGCAGGGGCTAACTTGAAATTAGGAGGGCACGGTAGGGCTTCCTCTTAAAAAAAAATTATGAAGTATCATACTGTTACCACTGTGAAAGAAACACTAGATCAGTTTTCCCGGACTCCTGCTGAGATGGAAGCCAGCCAGCAGATAGCTTTAATCACTATGGAGAGCTTATACTTCCACAGAGCAGCTCAAAATACAGCTTTTTATAGCTGCTAATAAAACATTGGCCTTCTCTGACCCTTTTCATTCAATGTATTTAATGTATTCAAAAAGAACCCACCACACAATTTAGACATTATTTTCAACAGTTTCTTCTGCAGGGTTCTGTTGGCCATTCTACACCATTCACCAATTTCATTACCCTTACACTGCAGGTCTTTGAGAAAGTGGGAGCAGTGAAACTACATCTTGCAAAGATTCCAGGCTAAATGCCTGTCAGGAAAGTGAGAACTGCAGTTTTAATTACCTATGGGCTTCAATTAACTTTTTGAGATGGGAGCCCAAGTCCCTTACAACTTGACCCATGAATAAGGATCCTGTTTGGCATGAATGGTCTCTGTTTTCATCCCCTCCCACCAGTGTGGAGTTGTAACACATCCAGGCAGAGCCATGTATTTTTTAAGTGAAGCACAGTCTGCAGATTGTAAAAGGTGGCATGGGTAGCTGCCTGTGAAAAAGTAGTAGATGGCTAGCAGGGAAAGTGGATACCAGCAAGCCTCAGAAATCAGTTTTAAGCATCAGAGTGTAACCATTCTGAAATGCAGTTAACTCCGTGGAGGTTGCTGCTCCTTCAGAGGCAACTACTGACTGTTCCACAGGGGAACCCACCCTTTTTCTGAGGAGTTTTAGAGATGCATTCCACTACAGGCAACAGTTTATCTGCCTGTGTGGACAGATCTTTTCCCAGCCTTAGTGTCAAAGAAAGGTCTCTGAGCATTAAAGTATTTCTTTCACTCCGAGTGTATTATACAGGAAAACACACACAGGAATTTTAAGATTAGTGCACTCCAAAGGCATTCAAAGTAATATGCAGAAAATAAGACAATACACAAGGTTTATTCACTAGGCTTTTTCATGAGCTTTTTCACGAGATGTCAAGGCAAGGAAAATACAGTTTGCTTATTTTGTAGAAAAGTGGGCGGGAAACAGTGACTGCTATCTTCTTAAAATTAGGACAGCTCAGGATTATCACACTTAGTTCTGCTGACAATGCAGATTCAATAATTCAGACTACGAATTAAGCACAGGAGTGGAGAGGGTTTTTGATGCCACTAGATGGCAGCAAGAGCCATTTTACACTCTATGTGCACATCTACACCATTTTGAACATATCCTTCCTTGTTGGGTGTGACAGAACACCTAGAGGCCCAACATCACCATTAACATACAGGATAAAATGAAAAAAATCTACTCAATGGGTGCCAGTGCTAAGTAGATTCAAGTAGTTTTGAAGAAATGTTCGACAATATGTAATTTTTAAAAACCATCTGTTTACACTTACTCATTTCTGTAAAACTGGGAAGCCCTGTACAAAAATAAATTAATTCTACTTCACATTTATACAAAGGCCACAAAACTTCCAGTAGTCTGATGGGAAGCACAGGGCTAACAATTTGCTGCAAACTGTTCAGAAGAGATGCGTAAACAGATTCAGATAATTAAAGGGAATAGCAATCTTCTATCCGCAGCAAAGAGAACTCTATTTCTACTGGGCTGCAACTGTTTTTCACAGCCTGTTCAAGAGCAGGAAAATAGTGGAGTAAAAGTCACTACATACTTGGTGCCTCAGCATTAAAGCGTGAACTGATAAGCATCCCACTGTTTTCTATATTACACATTATGTTACACTATGTTACTTCTCTGACTCGCTTCCAGCTCAAACTTCATCATCAAAACTCTGGAAAGCAAAAATCTTAAATGCACCAGCTCTTCTCCCTCCCTCAGCCCACGGGCAGCATAGCACCTCTCAGCACCCTTGAAAATAAACATGCTGACTCCCCAGCTGCCACTCCATCACATCACTTCTGCACATTTCACCTCCTTTCATCTCCAGGCAAAGAAAGGAAATATATTCCCACCTCACTCTCACTTTGGTCTCTGTTGCTTCTCTAAGGCTTTCCTCTACATCTCTCAACAAGTTAGTTTTCCTGGACACAGAGCAGGTTTATTGTCTCCCCATTTCCAGTTTACTCACATTTCTCAGATGCAATCACTTGCTTTTGTATGTTCCAAGATGTAAAATAAATAAAAATTCAGTGTGACGGGTACATTTTCTTCCTCTTGCAGTTCCAGTTAATCTGTCCATCTATTACACAACAAAGTCTTCTGAGTAGCAGTGGCCTTACCTGCACTCATAGGACATGAATGAACATCCAACTCACAACTAAATTCTTCACTGTGTCTGGACTAATCTCTGTTGTTAGTCAAGATGCACTCAGAAATTCAAGTAGTGTCATGCTTTAAGTACTTTAGGATGTGCCAAACCCACTGTCACAAGTGTTGAGTGTGCAGACTATGTTCCTGTAACAAATATGCTATGCTAACCACGTGGTTATCTTTGGAAAAATGCAGAGAATAATGTGGGGAAAAACTCCTTTCTCAGCTGACTATTTCTAAGTGTGATGTTACAGGCCCTCAAGGGTATTCAGCTAATTCCTAATGCAAAACAGAGGTCCTGGCCCCAAAATGATTAAAAGTGTTTCCTTGTCTAGCATGTCACCATTTGTTACAGTCCAGCATTTCAGGGTATAGACACGCAGGTGCATGCACCTGAATTTCATGTAGTAAGGTCGGTAAGAAAGTATCTTTATGATCATAAACTACATTGATTATCTTCCTTTACTCAGCTTACACTGGACGAGCTTACCTTTCACAGCTTCATACAGACTTTGCTCTGCTGACTTTATCGCTTAATTTGCTTTCTGCTGCTCCTCTTTTGCAGCTTACCATCTCTCCTGGACAAGCTGCTGTATCATGAAACTGTTTGAAGGACGAACCATGGGGAAATTAAAAGGCACTAATACTCCAAATCCAAGTGTCTCTTCTCAGTCCATACTACCGAAGGTCAAAAAAAGGACACTTCCAACTCCTCACTCAATGCCTGCTTCCCAGCAAGTACTTACGATGTCTTTCATTTCCATAGAGTTAAATTTCAAAAACTGATCAGTAATTCCTGTATTGACAGAAAATGAAGAAAAATGCCAGCTTTGTAAGATGAGAAACTTCAGTAGAGCCTTCAGTGCCGCTGGCTCAGAAGAGATGCAGCAGCAGAAGTGATGACTTCTTCCTGTAAAGACCAGGGGACTGTCTTGCTGCCTGGGCTGCAAAACCCACAGCAGATGTGCACAGGATCTTCAGTGCTACCCTCACAGAAACAGTTCCTAAAGTCCCGTAATCTCCCTTCAACTGCAGCTGGCACAAGAACACAAGGCCCACAGAAGTGATTATTTTAGGCTACCCTGCTAAACCTCACAGATGCCTTCCACCTCCCTCCACTCCCCAAAACCTGAGAGTCAATAGCAAGGGCCAAACAGTGATGTTACTCATCCAAGTACAGCAGTGTTCAGGAACAGATTTATCCCTGTGGGGGTAATTCTTGGTTTGGGCATTTTTATCTTTTTTTGCAGCCCTCAGAGGATAGGGTAGATGGGAAAAGCTAGCTCTCTCTGCTAAGGCCAGTCAGCCTGCAGCTGAGGTGGCAGAGAGGAAGCTTCTGTGCCAGCTTCCATGTCGCTACACACTGGAGAGAGGAACAAGAAAGGACAATAATCTTCTGCTGAAGCCTGGATTCCAGCAGGATCCCTCCCTCCAGCTCACCTCAGACTCTGGGCCCTTCAATCCACAGCAGCTGTGAAGAAGACACTGACAAGGGTTGGAGGCAAGGTTCTTGCAAGCAGAATTAAGCAAAAAAGTTTTCCTACTGAGCATTATCAAACTATTTCCTTGTCTCAAATTCAAGGGATAGTTATTTTCCCCAGGCAACTTACAAGGTAGAAAACAAAGCCCATACTCAAAGTGCTTACCTTTCTCATTCTCCGACATAATTTCAAATTGAATCTTGATGGTCTTGCATCCTGGTTAGTTCACCAATGCTTTAACACCTCCACAATGAATTCATCCATGTACAACTGAATCCTCACTGTGTTTATCTTAAGAGTATACAGCCCTTGTTTTTGGGGGCAGGATGCTATACACTTCTCTCCCATTCAGCAGCTGGAACTGCTAAACACCCTAACCTGGAGGAAAACTGCAATAAAATACTTTCAAAATAAGGAGTTCACAATGATTTGCTCCAGTGTTCTTAACCCAGAAGGAAGACTGAAGTGCCCTAAGCCCCACTAGCTGCAGCCCAACACTGCCTCAGTCTCTGGCTGAACCTTCACTTGATGAATAGAGCCAGGCTACAACACACACTCATGTTGCTAAACACTCAAGTTATAATGGTGAAATTCAGACACAGTGCAACTCAGTGGTCAAGTTGATTTTGCTATCCTTTTGCTTGCTATTTTGAGTAATTAATGTCTGAGCCCTTTAGAGTAAGTGAATGTTATTTTCATTATTGCAGGTTTGGAGCACTAGTCAAAGAAATTTAGGTTCATTTTCTAATGAGCATTTGGTTTCCTCTACAGAGACCTGTACAACTGCTCATCAGATTTAAATACAATCATGAGTGTTATGTTCTTCCATGGAAATCAGATTACATTTCAGACTTCTTTTTGAAGCAATAAAAGTAATTTTTTTCCCCAAACCAGTATTTCTCACATAATCTTACCACTGTCAAATGGTAGAGGCTCATCACAGACCAAAGTTGGAGCTGCCAGTACTGCAAAACACTACCATTAATCTAAGATGGTAGAATGGATATAGCTTATTTTGTGCCACAGTAAATGAACTTTGGCAAGTATTAGATGTGTGTTTTATATAACACAAAGCTCTGCTTTAACAGCAGAAACATTTGCCCATGAAACCCCAGTACTCAAAGGAGTTTTAAACCATCAGAGCATGGATACTGGCACTGGCACCAATTGTTTGCACGAGATGAGCTGAAAGTTCAACCTGCCATACAGCTGTTTTACAACTGCTGTGTTGTTCAACACCACATGCTTTGCACTGATTAATATTTGTCAGATTTCATCTACTCAAGAAACTAGGTTGAAATAAAAAGTTTTCAAAATAAAAAGTTTTATCATCAGTGGTTTAACGCCTCCTATAGAGTAAGCCCACAGCTCCAAACATTCCTACAATGAAATTTGATTCTGAAAATGTAATTTTAAGAGACTGAAATTGCTTTACGCAACATGCTTATTTTTTTTCCCCTTAGTTAACAAATATCTTGTGGGTCACTGCATTTTAAAGAAAAAAAAAAGACTGGCTTACAAAAAAAATCTGCAGCACTTCTCACTGATTGTAAATTCTGCAAAGATCAGATAAAGACAAGAGCAATGAATAAAACTATTTTTAGATTCAGAAATTGCACTACAGAATCTGGCTATCACTGTGTTAGAATGTCCACACTCTAAGTTTTAATGTCTGAAAATCTGAAGACTGACAATAAGGAAAAGTGCAAAGGCATTAGACAAGTTGAAATGAAGACAGACAAAAGTATTTTTTAATATAAAAATGGTCTTTATTTCTTCAATACAAGGTAAACTACTATTGCAGTTTAAGACCAACACAAAAGTTGGACAGCAAATTGCTTAACAGTCTCCTAAAGGCTGGAAAAAAAGAACCCCATGAAAGCTAAAAGTTGTGCAATATTTCAAGTATAACATCTAAAAAAGATGAAATGATCCCTAAACTTACAGATTAATTAAGTACCTCTGCTGAAAATGTATTAAAATCCACATTTGCTAGGATACCATCTTACCTTATGGAGAAATACAGGTCTCCAAAAACTCCAGTATCCAACAGACTCTTTGGCCTGCCGGCATCAGTAAACTGTTTATTATATATATAAAATCCTTTGGAGTCAGGCATTCTGACAGGCATCCATTTCCTTACACTTTGCATTGCAATTCTGCATTCCAACTTAGACAACCCCCCTCCTGTATTTTGCACCATTCCTTGAACAGTTTACTTATACATCCTTGTGCAAAGCAGGAACCAGGAAATGGAATGGTACAGGAAGACAATACAGCCTTTTGTTTAGAAAGTCAGCAGTGCTGGTAATAGGCATAAAACTATTAAGGTTTACCAAATAGGAATGTATTTCACCTCTAAAACATTTGGCTTTTTTCCCCTTTCTTTATTACTTTAAAAAAAGGACAACTGCAGTAATAAGGAAATTGAATTTGCAATCACTTGCATTTATAAAAGCACACACATTCCTCATTTTCTTACACTTGAAGATCAAGGGAATGTCTGTTTCATAATGTAATAATAATACACACAGTTTAAAATATTTTCTATTACAAAATACTGTGTACAAGAGGGTGAGGCCAAAGTCTATTAGCTGAATATACTCCAAAGTGTATACTGAAATTATGTAAAAAATCACATTACATGGTATAAATAGATGGGAATTTTTACAACTTAAATGCTCTATTCCAGTGGGATCAAAGGTATATTGTTTACTATTTTCAATAGACTTCAGTAAAACTAGTGTATTTCCAAAGAAGTTTTAAAAGATTTAAGCACAGGCATAGGTCATACCAGAACCCAGAACCCACTGCAATCGCTGGGGCAATGGAAAGGGTTCAGGAACTAACAAGCATATCATACACGAACAGAATGAGGAGCTTCATTGTACTCTGTCCAACATGGGGAAGACAAATCCTTCAAGAACGCCAAATTGACAACCCATGCTTCAAACTGCTCCCTAATAAATTTATCCTCTAAAGCTGAAATGAATCTGAAAATAACAGGATGTCAGACCTTAAAGGGGGTGGGAGAGGTGGGGGTGGTGTAAAAGAGAAGAAGGGGAAACAACTACAAAACCAAAAAAACACCTCAACATCCCAACCACCCCAAAGCAGTCTGAAATGTTAATTGCAAGGCATCATAATTACAAGAGACAGTATTTCTGCATAAACATCACGATTCATTAGCATGCTGTAACTATTATGTTCAAGACCTGTGCAGTCAATTACCAAATTAAATACTAAGTGAATCCACGTTGCTTCTTTCCTATGTCAAAATTGTTATTTTAGAAAGAATTCAGATTTCTTCAAGTATATGGACACTGACCTGCACTCTCCTTCCCTAAAATCTTGAAGGGCTTATATTTCAATGCAGAAGCAATTTAGCGTCTTGGATCTTTGAAGAGTACCAGTCTTAAACATGCATGTTTTATATTTGAATCTATATGACTGACAGTATCTGAACGAGCATTGTATTAGGAAATGTAAGGCTGTATCTCAGTTTACACAAGAACTAAAGACAACTTTAACAGGGCATGTATAAAATTCTATAAATAAAAATAGGAACAAAGTCTGTTTAACCTGTACACAAGAGGGCAAGTGGGTAAGAAAAGAAAATCAGGAATTAAGTACTTCTATAAAGAATGCCATGTATTTTACTAGAAACACAGATGACAAGTATATACAACATTTAAATCTCCAAATATCCACATACAAATAGGAAAACATTTACAAGGGCTTGCATATGCAACTAAACATTCAGGTAAAAAAAATACAGTTAAAAAAACTAAGCCTCACCAGTTTCAAAGGAACAGAACCAGAATGCACTTGGTCCATTAAAAAAAAAGCTAATGTCTAAATTTAATAAAAATATCTTGTTTAACACAAAAACAACAATTACCCAAGCTTATAAGTCACAAAATCTGAAGTTCTGACAATCATTTTTCAAAATGTAATCAGAACAAAATATTGGCACAGAAAGGAAAAAGGGAATGAGAGAAAAAAAGACTGTACAGTTTCCAAATGCTATGTTCTACTTCTGAAGTACTTTTGACCTGTCAAAACATACAGTCCAGTAAAAGTTTTACTCAAAAAAAAAAAAAACAAAAACAAAAACCCCCAGCCTCTACTTCTAAAAAACAAACCACTAATAAAACAACTGTTGCTAAAGCACCACCACCCCTAAGTCACTACTTGTTGCTTTTGTCTTTCTAGATAAAGGACACAGTCTTAAGATATTTTCAGTGTTACTTACAAAATCAATATTGAAAGAAATAAAGTATTTCCTCACAGAGTATTTCATCGTTTCTTCAGCAAAAGGAGATGAAATAGAACTGAATGAATATCAAAGAGAAGAGCAGTAGCCATCACAGCATCATCACCAGCCAGCAATTTTCCAAACTGCCATTTCCTGAGCGTGTACAGGAAATTGCCAGGAACATTTAATAACCCAAAACTCGGTAAAAATTCTACTACAAATCCAGTTATACATGATGTACATTAGGTATATTCCTTTTTGGTGTCTGTCAGGGTCTTTGGATTCTTTTCTGTACATTTCTTTTTTGTTATATAAAGAAAAAATCTGACACAGGAAACTCACAATAACAAGATAGTAGTATCTAAATTGCAACCCAATACATTTATCAGTTAAAACTAAGTATTTGGAGAACAGGTAGAAATAATGGGCTTCCTACAGGGATCTCATCTCTCAAGTCACAATGATGATTCAGTTTAACTCATGTTATTTACCCCCTGCTATCCCCTCCCTGCTATTTCCATTGCCAGCAACGGAAATCTGCGTGAGTGAGAAATTACAATTTATGTAAAAAAAAGCAACAGTCTCCTTAAATCTATTTTAATGTGGAGTAAAATATCAGTTCCTGCATAAAATGCTTGTAAATTTACTTTTTTTATTTTAAAATTTGATATCTCTATGCAATGGAACATTACTTACCTGCTGCCTTTCCAGTTTTAGCTATTCCCCATGTAACAGCTACAGGCAGGTTATTTCTTCCTTAAACTTATTACACACAGTAGTAAACAGTGTTTTTAACTAAAGAAAAACAGTACTGTTTGTAACCATCACCTATTCACAAACAAAGCAGGAAGTGATTCATGACTGGATACAACTTTCGGTTTTACAAAATTTTTAAAGGCAGTTTTCAGTTTCAAACAGGATTAAACAAACACGTCAAATATCTTCTCAGTAGCAAATAGTTCAATACACACCAGTGACCCCGTGCATGAGGAACTGAGGTACACAACTTGAGGGAAAAAAAGGGGGGGGGAAGAGTCTGAAGCTGTAGCCAAGTCCAACAGCATCGACCTGGCTGCAGGAAAAACTGGCTGAATAATAGGTGCCAAAAATATCAGAGCATTTCAGACTTATGCAAAACTCTGGCAGTTGCACAAGCTCCTGGTCCCAGCTCAAAGCATGAAAATCACTCACATATCCAAATAAGATACTTAAAGCATATATTTACATTCCTTGAAACCTACAGAATGTAAGCACATGCTTTATATATGCTCTGGAAAATCAAATGGATTTAAGTGCTTTCCTGAACAGGATAACATTTTAGTTGGCTCTAAAATCTTCAAAATTGGTAAAAAAAAGCAATCAAGAGTTTTCTAAGAGATGCCTCTTAAAGCTATCTGAGGTCTTGAAACTTAACTTAAAACATTAAGTGCAGTTACTTGAATACATGAAAACTCCAAGAGTATGTCCATTATGTAACGATTTTCAATAGACTAGAAGTGAGCCTTTGTGCAAGGCTGCCAGAAACTAAGCTTTTGCAGCTTATATGAACTTTCTATTCACTTGCATTTCACACCTGATGAAATTTTAAACAAATCCTTGAATTTGAAGCCAACTTTCACTCCATTAATTTGTTTTTAGGTAAATTTACAAAACCTCATCTGACAAATGTAATCAGTGTCATTTTTAGCTAAGACATTTAAATATTGCCCATCGGTGAACAAGGACATACAAGTGTACCCTCTGTTTTATATGCATGTGTGAATAAACCCCAAAGTACTAAGAAAATACCAAACCCATAAAGTCATAAAAATGGTAACATCTTGTTTCTTCTGGCACATTTCTAATATACAACTATGTACAGACTGCTACGGCCTTGGGGGTAGAGAGGCAACACACACAAGCACTATTATTATAAAACTGTAAACAACTGCAGGGTTTTGTTTTGCTTTTTTAAACCTAACCTTTCTACTCCCTATTATGGGCAGTTTATATGAACAGTTTAAGTTCATATTAATTGTAGTGTCAATCAGGACCAAGGCTGTATGAGAGAGAAAATTTTCAGCGTGCTAAAAATCACAGACCTGGGACCATCTCTGCACAAAACAACTGACCACAGAGAGCTGCAGTTTTTACAGTTTTATGTGTCAATTAGCAAATTCACAAGCCACCTAGGTAAACACTGCTAGAAAGCAAAATAGCATTAAAGGTTTTATGTAACCACCTATTTTTATATCAAAATTGAGTGTGAGAGCGCAACATTAGTATGTTTAACTCGCTGAATGCAAGATTAGGTTGAGGCATATGCAAAAACTATTGCAATGTTTTTGAAGACAGCATCAATGTTTTCATTGTAACATTATCTTTAAATATTGCTGAACACAAGACTTTCCCTGAGGTGTAAACATCAAATAACTTGAACAGCTTTACACATCAGCCCCATTAAACAGTTTATTACAACACTACATCTACTGTAATCAGTGGTGCTGTGTACAGACATTATCATATGAACAGTTTAACATGAACAAACTACTATAAAAACAAGCATTTACTTGACTGTTTTTTCCAATTGCTTGCACATTATAATTGCCAAAGGTATATAACCAGTAATAAAGTTGCAAAAGCTATAAGGTTTAAATCACACAGGTTTCCCTCAAATAAAACAGTTAAGCAACATAAAAAAGTAAAAGAGCTACTGGTTACCATGTATGCAGATTTGCTTTATTCAGATCTATTCCTGTTCATTTTATCCATGAATCCTTACAGGCTCAGTTCAATCACATGAAGCAAACTGCTCGACAAGCATCTTTCCTTGAAGAGTGTGTCTTGTCTTGCACGCTGTTCCTCTTCCTTCAGCTGTAATGTGTCAAAATTTGTGATGTAGATTTTGCTAGTCCCCATAATACACAGAAAATTGTTGGCTTATCTATACATACACAAGTCGTGCATCTACTTCATCATAATGTAAACTAACACAAAACACTCAGAAGCAGTAGCTACTTGTTTGTGTGTTGTTTATAACACAATAGTTAAAAATAAGATTAATGTTGTTGTACAACAAAGTTGAAAAAATATAAATTCCACAGTTAAAGTATTGACGATAAAGAAAGAAATAGCTATTGCTCCTGTGACTGATGGCAACATTTATATAGAACATTTCCTAAATATGCAAGAGGAACTGAACAAGAATTTGAGGTAATTTTGCCTCAATTAGATCTTTAAATTTTTACCTGCCCACTTACAGAAGTTTTCAGCTGGTTTGACATTTAAGTAATGGGCTGATTGTATAATGAAATGGATGGCTCACAGCTCAGTAACATTTAAAAGTGCACAGAATCTGACACCAGTATAATCAAAATTTTCAGACTAGCAGCAAGCTGGATGGGGTTCGCATCTAAAAATACACGCTTGCAGTTTAGGCACAAGAACCCACTTGTCAAATAACACAATGCAGATTTGCAGGTTTCATCATCTACTTGCCCTAAGAAAAAACCCAAGCCCTGCTTCCTACTCTATTTTGGCAAATTAAGGGACCACACAATTCAGTTAAGTACTGTAAGAGTTCACAAAATACTTGGGGATGGTATAATTCCATACACTGGATTTCAGTTGAATTCCATTACAAAACAATAGCTGTCTTAAGTTCATTAATAATTCACAATTTCAACATTCAATAATTTCAAAATACTTAAAATCAAATTATCAAAAACCCCAACACATTAAATTGTTTATTTGAAAAACAAGACATTTAGAGAAGCAACTTCACGGACATGCAACAGTACACAGCTGTCAAATATTCCTCTACTAGTACAGTAATTTCAAACCCAAGTACTTGTTTTTACTTCTTCCCTTCCTCAAAGTGACTGTCAATAGCTTAAAAATCCCACAGTATAAACAAGTAGGCTCTGTATGCTACATTATACACATAAACTAATGCAAATCCAAAATAGTGACTGAAATTTCTTCTGTTATTCACAGACTTTGTTCCCAAGTTATGAATGTATCAACTTTTGGGGAATTTCCTTCCCCAGAGGCCAATAGTTCCACAGGTTAATTACTAGCCAAGTGACAAAGTACTGCCTCCACAAGAAAAACGTGTTTGGAGTTGTGAGCTAAGTTAGCGCAAACGGACAGGAGAACCTCAGTTTTCTAGTGGAGAAAGTAAGTACCTGACAGCTGTGAGACTGCATGTCAGAATTTGCTGCTCTCATAATACAATTGCTGCAGCCAAAATTATGGATCTTTATCACTTCTGTGGCGACAGTTCACAGATCCAAAGCACCATATATATGATTTATAATACTAGCGTAAGAAAGCTTAAGTTCCTGGGAATAATTTGCTAGATTTGTAAGGGTTCTTATGGAACTGCAGGAACTCTAAAGAATGCACAATAAAATGAACTTAGGATTAATGCTTTTCATTATAGGGCTTTTAAGATGGTCAGCACCACACTGAACCTTCATTTTTAAAAACACAGCCAACTAAAATCCAAAGTGGTGTGCATTTTGGTTCCAAGTATTCTGCCACTATATCTTGTCAAAACTGGAAACCCATGTGGTTCCAAAAAGAAGAAATAAATCTGTATGGATTATACCTTCATGCCCAGCCCTTTTCAGTATTCTACAAGTAAGCAGAATATTGAAGCAACAAATAACATTAAAAAATATAATTAAACCTCTAGTCAGTATTTCATGGCAATACTGTTTTCTGTCTTCCTTAAACTCCTATATAAGCTATCTGTCCCAAGCATGTGTTAAGTTTGTACAATTTAACACCACACAGCAATCAGTTTCTCAGCATTTCTACTAATAAACCCCAAATTTTAGACGTAGGTGTTAAACAGATATTTTGTGGTTTAAAAGTTAGGAGTTTATGCCAGAACATTTCACAAATGAAATCCCAGAACTTGAGTGATGAACATTTTCATATTTTTGAAAGATGCAACTAGAGCATTTTTTCACCCACAAAGACACACACTTACAACAGAACCCAATAGACTACTTATATATATCAAAAGCATCTTGCAGCAGCAACTCTGATGTTTTTCCCTTTAATTCCAATTATCCAAATAAGCATATAAAAGCTTAAACTCTCTTTTAAAACTGTGAAAATTCTACAGCAGTTTTAAAGCTGTATGTGCATACACCCATCAAGTTTTGTTACAGCAGTTTAATTTCTGATCTTTTCAGAGACTGATTTTCAATCTCACATGTTCACATTTTGGCAAAATGCATGACATACATTTGTTAGTATATCCTAAAAGCCCCTATGAATTACTTAATGTAATTCTCCTTTATTTTATTCTACACATAAGGAAATACACAAACCAAAAATCCCACACAAAGTATCAGCTTGAAATCCAAAATTTCTTTTAATTTATCCTACATTTCAGAACATCACAATGCTCCAAAGACTCTGATGCTTTAGCTATAACACAGTAAGGAAGAAAGAATTTCAAGCTTGGCTTTCTATTTGTCTTTCTGCATATAAACTGAGATACACACGTGGTTCTGTTCATCATACACACACAGACTTACTTTACCACCACTGGCACCTTCTCACATTTGCTGCCTATTCCCCCTGCTCCATTACTCATGTACTTACCTGCTACCTTTGCTCAATCTTAGTGTATAATACAAGTTTCATGGTTTTATAAATAATTTTACATGGGCAGAAAAACTCCCAAATAGTATCATTCATCATGTATCTTTCTCCTACTACCCCAGCCTGTCTATTCACCAAAAATAACTGATGAACAGTGAGGTGTGTTCAGAAAATTCAATCTTTAGTTTTAGTTTACAAATTAAAAGGATATGAATTACTGTCAAGTCAAATTCACATTAATATATGAAAGAGACAAAAAGGTAGATCAGGCTGCCACAGAAACATAAAAATGAAGCTATATCTCATGTGTCTCTTTTTTTTTTGTAAAAAGAAATCGTAGTTCTCAAACCACAATGAGCAAAAGGAAAAATATAAATTTGTTCATTCTTTAGAGAACACTGCATCAAATCAACATTTTTACTTCTTTGTTTCATATATTATGAAGGCTTATAAAGTTTCTTGGAGAACGTTCACACAGACCAAATTTGTCAAAACTAATGACTTCACAAATAAAGTTAAAAAGCAGAGGACACTGGACACACAAAAATATGTGTGTGTCTAAAGACACCTTAGAAGTCAGTAAAATTACAGCAAAATATTCATGGGGATAAAAGCAATAAAAGTTCTTATTTTGAAAATAAGTAGCATAAGATATTAATTTCATTTTTTAAATCATCATTTCACCCTCAAGAAGATGAGACAAATCACTGAACATTAAAAAATAAACTGCTTCTGTAAAGCACCAGAGTAGTGATAAAATAGGCTTCAGGAAGCACATAAAGCAGTGGCACTGCTCACCTCTGTGCTGGATTCCAAACACTGAATCAGATGCACAAAGCATTATTTCTCTGATGAATTCTAAATGCAGAAGAATAGTGCCAGCTCTACATATGTGCTTCCTCAAAAACACATTTTTAAAAAAGAGGAACTAGGTAAAAAAGGTTTGTAATAGCTTAATACTGAGATCTGATACAATTCTAAACAGGTACATATACTCGGGTCTTTTACAATGCTACCACACAATTCACTTAGTATTAACTAGAAGCTTATTATTAAAATAGCCTATAACAATGGGCATTTTCCTATGCATTTACAAGGTTTCTTAAAAGACTAATGTCACACTTCACTTGATGTTTAAGTGGTTTTTAACACGCTGTTACAGGACTGTTACTACTTATAGAAGCAAATATATAATGATGCTACATTAGCTACCAGTACCATTTCCCACCCTACTGACACCAAAAACATTCCAACCATTTTACTTCTTTGATCACTCCAAAGCTGAAACTGGTTCAGAGAGAACTGAGAGCAGTTTTTGAAGAAGCATATGAGCCTCAGACATCAAATTATTTTGCTTACAGTGGTTTGAGAGCAGAAAAATCAGAGAATAAACATGAAATATGGAGTACAAAGTCTACATACATATCAACTGTTACAATGTTGTGGTTTTGTCTTTGCAATTCAATCCAAATCCAGTTTAAATAGGAAATAATCAATCATCTCAATAACAAAAACATAAAATGAAAAATTTAACATTGAGCAGTATAGAAATTCAGACAGATTAAAATTGGGACAATGTACCAGCTAGAAATACATCATTGAGTATCAGTTAAATTAAAAAAAATTCTGCCTGAAAAAAAAAAGTCAGGACTCATGCTGATGAAGTTACATTACTATTCTGTTTGTACACATTAATTTTGCCGTTAATCCTTCTAAATGTCATTCTACTGGTTTCTTAGTTTTTTTGACTAATACAGGTTAAACATTTGTGTTAAATCTATTCCTCTCTTTAATATATATACAGCCTTTCTATAAGCAAAGGCAAGACGTTTCAAGGAAACATTCAGCTTATAGTAATTCAGGTGAATGGATTAACAATGTACATGAAGCCTTTTACTCGGGTAAAGGCACAAAAATCTGAATTTAATTTGAAATCATCAAGTGTACAAACAGAAGTGTAAACACTTGCTATGGTACAACTAAACTTTTTATAGAATTTTATTGTTAGAAACACATTTTGTAAGTTATTCCAATTTAACCCATCTCTATAAATGTAATACAGTACAAAC
>VWZD01008514.1:1937282-1950600 GCA_013396695.1 Sakesphorus luctuosus
ATTACTATGTAATGTTTAACAATTCCACTCATATCCAAAGATACCTAAATACACTAATACTTAGGGTTTTCTTCCTACTTCTGTAACTCCATCACTCCTTTAAATTTCTTATGAGAAGTGCAAGACAGGCTTTCAAGGTTCTCAACTACTTATCCTGTCTCCCTCAAATCAAAGCTTCCTTTAAAAATTCAACAAATTATTTTCCTGAAAGCTAAACACAAAGAAAACATAATAGCAACACTAAATAAACGCATTTTCTTCGAATAATTTAATTTGTGAAGCCAAAGAATAACAGGTACATATTGCTGAATATTGCCCTAGCTGCTTCAGAAATTCAAACCTTTGAGTTGTCCAAGTTGAGCTAATTTGTGGGCATTTTACTGATTCCATTCCTGCATTTCACACTGGGACAACTGTTAAGGCAACAGCTCCTTTACTTACCTATCAGCTCCCGAAATACTGTAATAACTAATGAAAAAATACCCATTCTTTTTCAAGTTTAGCACAAGTGAGAAATTAATCAGAAAGGAAAAAAAAACAAGTAAGAATTCTGCGTGTGGACCTGGAAGAATTTGATTTCATGTAAACAGATAAAAGCTCCACTTAATTCAGCCACTGATCAGCTCTTGTGCTTTGTTTGCTTAACTGCAATTGGTTTTAAAATTCTTTAATGCCAACAAAGGTAATTGTCTTAAGGGCAACTGCAGTTCAGTGAGTTATTGTAAACCTGTATTTCTTGGTAGAAGAAATAAGCCTCAAGACAAATACCTGAAAACGGTCATGTAATGAGAGTCACTGCCAGCAAAAAAACTCCTGGAAAAATGTGAAACGCAAATTCAAGAAAATACAAAAAAACCTTTCACCTTCTTTTAAACTCAAACCTTCAGCAAGAGTTCACTAAAACCTGGATTTGTTCAGTAACTTTGAAGTGTCTACAGGCATTAAGTATTTCATAGTTGAAACTTGTTCTCTTCTTTCATTCAGTTCTCTGGAAACCTAAGATAGCAGCTCATATACCCCTTCACAACACTTCAAACATGACAGAAACTTTAAAGTTTATATTTACTGAAGACTTTCTCGATTTTTAAGACATCCGGACAGCTCCAGAGAGGCTCACTAAATTTCAGTTAAAAGGATAAAAAACCGCAACCATAAATAAAAAAACCAAAACACTCCAATCCAATAACAAAAAACAAATCCCTTTGCTTTCTGTACTCAGAGTATTTCATACAAAACATTGTAAAGCAAAAAGAATTTACAAATAGTTATTGTCCATAATTAAAACTCCTGTCTACAACTAAATAACAGTAAGAGACTTACCCAAGTAAGATTTCCAATGTACAAGGCAATTCTCTTTCCAGTATATGTATAGACAACATTTGGTGCAGCTCCTTTACCTACATCATCCCCAACAGATGGTGGGAGAGAATCCATGTAATCACGATCCTCTGGGGCATCTCCATTATTTGCAGATGGAGAAATTACATCATCATATAAATCAATCTGATCATGTCCACCATATTCAGCCTCCTAAAATAAAAGAGACACCTTGATTATATTTAATATTAAACACTCTTAAGCTTACTTGAAACAAAAAAGCTGTGATAACTCCCACATTCCACAGACATGGTAAGTCTGATCCAGCACTTGCAGAACATCCGTGCTGAAAAGCTAAACCCCAGTTTCATACACATCAAAACATAAAAATTCTTACAACTTTCATTATACTCTTAACTGCCAGGGGAAAGAAAGTATTTCTGGCCCTTCTTCCATTGCAATACTTTTGCCCTTGCAATACAAGCAGAATCCAAAAACCCACAAGCCCTACTTCCAGAATTACAAACATTAGAAAGCACAAGTGCCATGGTTTTACCCCAGCTGGCAACTAAATACCAAACAAGTGCTCACTCACTCTCCCCTTCCCCAACCCCTCTGTGGGACGGGGAAGAGAATCAGAAAACAGTAAAACCTTAAAACCTATGGGATAAGAATAGTTTAATAAGTGAAATATTATAATTATTGTTATTACTGTAATGAGAAATTAGATAACAAAGAGAGAGGAATGAAGTTCAAGAGGGAAAATACAACTGCTTCACCATCCACTGACTGATGCCCAGCCGGTCCTCAAGCAGTGATCAACCCCTTCCAGGAAGCTCCCACCACTTTATAAACTGCAAATGATGTTCTGTCATCTCTGAGGCTTTCCTATACCACAGCAGGACCCCTCAATAAACAAGGTACATTGCATATAATTTCCTGGTAGTTTATTATATGGTGTGGCCTCTTCAGGACATGTTACCTCCTTCTCTGGTGACATTCTGAAATCTTTGTCTCCTAGCCACTCCATGATCAATTCCAAGACTCCTGGACAACTGGGATTTCCTATATGAACTCACTGTGTAATGACTGCAGCCCACTTACTCTATGTAGCATCTGGTGCATAATGTGTAGAGAAGACCCTCCCTCTGAACATCCAACCCAGCACTGGCAGTCAGGGTGCCAGGAGGAGCTTGTGCTTCAGCACCAATTAACTTCCAGAGTGGCTTGAGCCCCTTGATTAGCTGCCAGTACCTCTTTTCCAGCTGAAGTAAATACAGCAGGCCTCAGTTCCTCTGTATCCCCAATTCAAAAAGCCTGGGGGTTAACTCGAGTCTCCCCTGGTGCTTTTTGCCAGAACCTGCAGGTAAGGGCCATTTGCCCTGGCTGCTAGATAGAGCATATTTTTACATCTTGCCCTGCCCAGACTGGCCCAAGGGCCACTGTGTGAACTATGCCATGTTTGATTTGCTCAAAAGCTTGTTGCTGCTCAGGGCCACATTTGAAATCATTCTTCTTCACTTGATAGAGGGCTTACAATCAGATTGCAATTTGAAACATGCATTCTTCAAAAACCCACAATGCATAAGAAAGCTTGTGTTTGTTTCTTACCAGTTGGTGGAGATATTGCTGCTATTTTGTTGACCACATCCATTGGGATTTGCCAATATCCATCTCGCCATTTTATTTCTAAAAACAGGTCCCCTGACCTCACTTTGGTTTATGACAAAATCAGGTTTAAGAAGGATTTGAACTATTTTCTTTCCTTTCTCAAAAACTTCTACTGCTGTATTGCCCTACATGATGGTATCATCAATGTACTGCAGGTGTTCCAGAGCTTCACCCTGTTCCAGTGCAATCTGGATCTGTCCACGGCACATGAGAGGGCTGTGTTTCCACACCTGGGAAAGTCAATTCCAGATGTACTGGACATCCAAGTAAAAGTAAGTTGCAGCCTGCCAAAGGGATTGAGAGAAATGTACTGGCAATATCCATTGCGGCAAACCACTTGGTGGTCTTGGACTCCAGTTCGTACTGGAGTTCCAGCACATCCAGTACGGCAACATTCAGCCAAGGTGACTTCATTCAGGCCACAATAGTCTCCACTCTCCTTTATACTTCCACACTGACCACATGGGGCTATTAGAGTGTGAGTGGGTCTTGCTGATCACCCCTTGACTCTCCAGTTGAATCACGGGAGTCTTGGTTGGTGAGATGCTGCTGCCAGTGCAACACCGTGGTAGCCAAGAGCAGCTGTTCTTTGACCTTCAGCAACCCATAACAGAAGGGTCCTTCAAGAGACCAGGCACAGCAGGCAGCTGCTTAAGTTCCTCTGCCTCCAAGGCAGCTGTACTGAACAGCCACCAGTACCATTTGGGGTCCTTGAGACACACTCTCCTGAGACAGTCTATGCCAAGGATGCACAGTAGAGACAGTTCTTGGGATCCCCCTCTCACTCCAGAAATTGGTTCTGCCCCTGCACAGCTGAATGGCATTAGGATACCTTGTGCACTGGTGGCTCCTAGAGGCTCATACTGCTGTGGGTCTGATGTGCCAGGCCACAGGATGCATATCTTCCACTAAACCTGGCATACGATGATGGTGCGCTCTGTACAAATTTCTGCCACTTAGGTCATGTACGCTGGACTCCTTCTAGATCTGTGGGTGCCTGTGCATTGTCTGGGGCATAATAAATCATCTCTAGCACAGCTCGCTCCCCTCAGGTACTGGATATTTGTCTCTGTGGTAGCCCACTTGCCCGGGTGACAGAGAGCATCTTACTTGAAGGGATGCCTTTCCTTCACACTCCACAGTAGTTGCCTCCAGAGGTTGAGGACTTGTGGCCCTTTTCCATTCACCTTGTCAATGCCCCCTTCCCTAGAAGGTGATCCCAGCTGCTCAGTTTCCCTACCCTTTAATTCCAGGCTACCTTTACCCCAGAGTCAGAGCAGTCAGGTGCTAACGTGCTTGCCTGGGCAACAGCTGAAATCTTTTTGCATATCCCACAGCTCATTCAGGGATAAGGATTGCATGGTTCCCTCTTGTTCTGCCTCTTCCTTCTGTTCTTGATGGCCCTCCTTTGCCCTCCCTCACTAAACGAGCTCTTTCATGTCTAGTTCTTCTGGTGAAAAGGGATGACTGACACTGGCACGAGGTTGGTCCTCTGGTTCAACTGCACCACCAATTGCCAGGGCCGAAGGAGCTGCAGCACCTGTCACCAAGGTCTGAGTAGTCATAGTGCCTGTTTGAGTAGCTGCAAATAGTTGCTTAACCCTAAACAAGACCTGGCACACATTCATGGTTCCTGGCAATAGGGCCATGCTGGTTTCCACATCCCAAGGATATTTAAAATTTTCAAGAGCTATTGTTATTAGCCCAACAGAGAAGGTGAACATGTGGGATCATGTCTGCTCCATAGCAGGAGTTAACTCTTAGAGGATGACATGGAAAAGGTCTAATTATTAATACTTTCCAAAAGATGGCTCACAATGTATGAAGATCACAGCATTGCTGAGTACACATACCAGACTAGATTCATGACCAGCAATTCTGTCATATCATAAGCCAGTGTTCATAGAATCATTGAATGGTTTGGGTTGGAAGGCACCTTAATGATCAAGTTCCAATGCCCCCGCTATGGACAGAACACCTTCTGCTAGACCACGCTGCCCATGTTGAAGTACAACATGATAACCTCAGACCAGTTCCCAGAGGCAATAAACAACACAGCAGAGAGCACACACTGCAAGTAACATGTCATATGATGAAACTCTGAGAACAAGCAGAACAGCTCTGAGAGCATGAAATCAACACTGTGACCAGTGACTATTAAACTAATATAATGAATTCTTATAGCAATTTATTTTACACATCTAGTCAGATTTTTTGTTATCTCAACCTGTAAAGCCCCACGATGGGTGACAAAGAAGGACTGTTACGATATAACCCCAGTTGGCAACTAAGTACCACACAGACATTCGCTCACTCCCCCCTCAATCCCTGTGAACAGGGGAGGAGAATCAGTACAAAGGTAAAACCCGTAGGTTGAGACAAAAACAGTTAAATAACTGAACCAAAGTAAAATATAAAAATAATAAAGGTGATGATGAAAAGGGAGACAAAAAGAGAGTAATAAAGCACAAGAGAGACAAGTGATGCACAATACAATTGCTCACCATCTGCGGACCAATGCCCAGCCAGTCCCCAAGCATCAATGGTAAGAAATATCCCTTCAGCCAGCTCAGGCCAGCTCTCCTGGCCATGCTCCCTGCTGGCTTCTTGTGCACATCCTCACTGACTGAGTATGAGATACTGAAAAGTCCCTGATCTAGAGTGAACGCTACTTGGTGGCAATAACAGTGTGTTAAGGTTATTCTCAGACTAAATCCAAAATGCAGCACTGTATCAGCAATTAAGAAGAAAATTAACCCTATCCCACATGCCATGTGCAAAGTAAGGCTACCAATCAAAGCAAACATTTTTTTTCCCACTGAAACGTTTGGTAGAGTGAATGGACTGAGCTTCTACGGACAAACAAAACTAACTTTCAGACTTCTGCTGGTTATTCCTAACTTCATTTTTATCTCCTTATTCACACAGGGGCAGACAGGGAGAGAATTCTGGTTCTTTTCATTAAATGTACTAAACCCAGGGGTTTGCATTCATTAAACATTTATTTATTCGTGGGCTACAGAGGGACTATTCTACAGCATCACTGCTGCCCCTGGAAAATTTTGGTTCAGAAAAGCATCTGGGGGTTTGGAGTGAATCATCCCCTTTTCCCATGGACTGGTACACGTTCCAGCACAGTTCTGGCCAACTGAAATAGATTCCTTTCAGAGGCAATGGAAATGAGAATTTCTTTCAAGAAGCTCTGCTTCATGTCTTCAACAACTGCATCCTATCTGCTAAATGGGAACAGACATGTCAAGATTAATCTGTGGTCCTCCAGTCAGCTTTGAATTCTAACTGTGGTAGGAATATTTGGTCCAACAGGCCAGACTAAATTACGTCTGAAGCAGACCATGCAAACAGTGTGTTAGGTAGCTGGAGCTTCCACTGTCTCAATATGCTGATTTGTTACTAAAAAGCTGTATTCCTTTTTTATTATAGAGACAGCTGTTCTGTCATCACCAAAGACAGACAATTAAAACACTGACTGTAAATGATAATAAATTCCTTCACACAAACATGCAATAACATTTTTAATCAACATAACCTTAATCAGTGGGATTATTTAATTCCAAATATGAATGAAGCTAAGTATTGTACATTTACATTAAGGAGCTATTTTTAAAACAAATAGGTTTTGATGCTTGTAATTTTTCATCTTACAGTCGCTCATCATATTTAATCATGATAAATCCCCCAACAGAACACTGCTACTCTTTTTAACTATTCTAGCAATCACTAGAGCAGCCCAACCTCTGAGACAGAGGCCCCATCTAAATGTCTACTGGCAGGAAGGAAATAACTTCTCAGGGTAAAACAGTGGTCTGACAAGGCTTAAGAGAGCCTGCAGTGTTCAGTGTTAACCTTCAGCTTTTGTGTTTACTTTCACAGTTTGCTATGCCAACATGCAAAAGCCTGCAGAGGATTCCTGGACTCTCATACACTGCTCCAGAACAGAAATTGCCTCACCAGGTTTATCAGAGATATTTCAGCACCCACTATTAACTTGTACCTAGAAACCTACACAAGCATCCTAGACAGAATAGTTCAGAGTACCAGATATGGCAGCTAGAGAGACCCCAGCTGGATTCCACAAAAAAAACAGGCTGCAAAGCCAGCAGTCTTTGTTGTAAACCCAATATAGTCACAACCATCATCAGATGATCCACTGTCTTGAAAATATGAAAATATTATCAACTGCTGCTCATACAGAGGAGTATAACTAAATTAAATAATACTAACAAACCAAATACCCCAACAAACAGGTAAGCTAAGTTTCGGCAATCAAGTAGATTTAATCCTCAGTAAACTGTGCTGTCTCAATACACTCTGAACTTCAATAGAAAATCTCTCATTCTTAAGGTAAGCTTATCACCATTACATTAAGTAGGGGTTTCATATATCACCTGGTCTCTCCAGTTCTCAGTCTGATTCCTCCTATCACCACAGCTCATGAAAGCAGGTTCATAGAACTGCTTGGGACAGGCCTGAACACGACATCTTACAGCAAGATTAAGGTTGATGTCACAAAAAATGTAATTCCAGTCATCTGTGTGTATGAATGATGACTTCAGGGAAGTATAATTCAGTTTTGGTAGACAGATCCAAACAGGCAACCACCAGTCTTGCAGCAGATGTGTGTATACTAACTTATCTCTCTGATGTCAGCACTACCAAAATACCAAAGCAGGCAGCAGGCCACAGCTCTGCTGCACTTCCCTAGCAGGAAGAAGCTCCTCTGAAACAGATCCAGTTTGTATCACACAGGCTCTCAAGTCACCATCAACAGAGGGAGAGAATTACTAGGGCAGCACAGTCTGAATGTAATTGGGGGTGGGGAGAAGGGCAGACAGGGCAGAAAAAGTGCCCAGCAGCATCACTGTCTTAACCTAAACCAATAAAGGCGCAACAGAAAACCTCATGTTGTTCACTATAATCTCTTTTCACATCCTGCTGGTTTTGCAGCCAGCGAGGAATTCATTCATTTACCAGTCTGTCAACAAGGTGTGTTCTTAGATGATTAAGAATGATCTGAACCAGCAACTGCAAGAGCAGATGGAAGAGAGGTGTCTTGATGGATGTTGCACAAGACCCAACAACCCCTCCTCCTTCATACATGTTCCATGGAAACTTACCTAAGCTCACCTTTCCTTCCTAGATGTAGAAAAGGGAAAAAAAAAATACAGGAAGTGTTACTTCTCTATTCTCAGCTATTTAGATAAGTGCTCTGCCTGTACCAGGAACCAGTTCTGATCTCTTCTGACTTCCTTAGTTGCAAGAAGGACATCAAGCCTGAAGAGGAATTATTTCTGCTCACGAATAGTAATTCACAATCTTGCAGATAAACACGCTAAGAAGCAAAGTGAATAGTGCTGTCCTAGTCCCCTCTGCAACCAAACAAGATTAGTCATGCATTTCCAAAGCCTGTGTCTTAACTAGACCACAGTCCGTAACATGGTATCTTTTTTTCTTGAAAATCAGGACTGAAATTTCACATTCTGTGCTAAGTGAATGAAGAGACACACACCAGCCAGACCAGCCGTTACACTTCCAGTTACTCAGCCCTTCCTCAGTATTCTGTGTTTTAATTGCCATTTGTGGTGTTTTGCCACATTCCAATATAAAAGCCATAAACACATGGAACATCATGTCCAGAAGGCACAAGCTAAACATGTAATTTCTTTTTGGAGTTTAGCAGCCATGCTCCTCTGAGCTGCAGAGAATTGTTCACTTCCTTTACAAATGATGTTTTGGAAATGGTTTTTGCTGTTGTTAAGCAAAATTTCTTTAGGCTGTACATATGTCTCTTAGACTTGCTTTCTCTGCACAACACTGTTCAGTGTAAGAGTTAAACACATCTCCAAAAAGACTTAAAAAAAAACCCCAGCAAAGTAAATAAAATTTAATGAAAACAACTTATTGTTGTTGGGGGGGAGAAGAAAAACTAAATTCTCCAGCTTTTTTCACTCAAGTTACAATATTTGTGGTCAAAAGCACTAAACACATGTTAGTTTCCTGACTTTTAAAAATAAAAAAAGTTTGTAGGTCCTGAAGAATGACAGGATAAAAAGATAAAAATCTTTCTGGTCTTGATTAGCTGTTTGAAAACATGAACTGGAACCTTAACAAAAAAAAAGGCCTTTTATATTTCTAAAATAGCACATTGCCTATGGCAGGAACATCCACCACAGTGTACAAGTCTGTTAGACCGTAAGATTCAGGTTTACTCCATAGGCCCAAATGCTCTTGGCTCTACAACCAGCACAGCACGAAAATTTAAGCAATCTGATCCTTTGTAACCAAGTAATTACAGAGTTACAAAGAATAATGAAAAATTCACAAGTAGTCAAAAGTATAAAGCAAACATGGTAATATCACTGTTCACATTAGAACAAAGTAAAGAGGTGCCAGGTAACAAAGTCTGAAGTTTTCTTTGTAGTTTGATATTTACAAATACACAGAAATTATCTCTTCCCTGAGCCTCTTTCACCAGAACTGACAAAATAAATATGCCATAATGTATTGTGCATACATCTTATAATGCAGGTCTGCCAGCTTATGTCTTTTATGACCAGGACAGCCCTCCTGACTAGAAATTTATTACACCACAACATGTCCATCCCCTCCCCTGATAAGACAACTGTCTCCCCAACATAAAGTCTGTTTTTAACAACCAGCTTTAATTGGTCATTAAATGCTAGCTTTTATTATTTATTACACACAAAAAATCCTCTGCTACAGACTGGAAGAGAGTAAGTAACACATTCCTAAGACACTGTGGCCACAGAGTTTTCAGGTAATTAGACTCTTAGCTGTTTATTGCACCTAAATCACTATTATTATCCAGTTACAAAATACAAAGTCAAAACTCTTTCATTGCTAATTGGCTAGCATTTAAATACCAAACTAGAACACTACAGCCATGTTTAGACATATCCACAATGCAACTATTCAAGTTTACTCTTTAAGAGTATAAACAAAACAACCACTGTTTCTACAGCTTTAAAATAAGACATCCTTAAATTCTTTTGCATCCTCTTCTTCCTCAGAAAGATTTTTACAAGTATATATGTATATACAAAAAGTTTTTTACTGTTTAATTACATGGATGAGGACATGCTGAAAAAACCAACCACAAGCTGAGGAAACGCAGAGCTGATCAGAGCACGAGAGAACTCCACAACACATGGTCAAATCTAAGAAAGAACCCTGTTTGCTGGCCAGAATTGCAGGCAGCCCCGACTCATACCCAAACTGGCCCCACGCACATGATCCTTATTATCTCAGTATCATGCACTGATACTCTAGGTTTTTGTGTACAAAAACAACACCCCAATACTTGCTAAAGCACCCCTAATCTTCTGGGTCTTCTGCCGTGGAGAGAATGCAGCCTCAGCCATTTGTATGCAGATGTTTCTCACGGGCAGCACAGATCTCTCTTGAAAAGCAAGATTTCGAGGGAAACGTTTAAAGTAAAGTATGCCATGCAATACCTATTTCTTACAGGTCACAAGCAATGTATGCAGGAAGCAGTACATTTATAAGACTATCACCTAAAAGTAAGACTTTAAGTAAATAGGAAAGATAAAAAAAAAGGGAAGCCCGGTTAGCAGAACAAAGTGAAAAATGATTCAACGAAGTTCTCAAAGAAAAAGAGGGAAAAAAAAGAGAACAATTTTAAAAAAAAAACAAATAAAACTGGTCAGAGCCAAACTGACTAAAGCTGTAAGCCCAAAGAATATGATTATGATGAACAATAAGTTAATAAAAGAGTAAGAGGAAACACTGACAGGCACAGCTTTGATGAGCTCCAGATGGAATACAAAAGATGCATTTTCACTAAAAAGATCCGATGTCAGGTCAGTCAGCTCATTGCAACCAACACTAAATACAACTCAGGGCAGTTCAGTTGTCATCCATCTTACCCAGCTTGTAACCCCATGGCTCTGTGGTCTTTATTTCCCCCTTTTAACCTGTGGTTCATTTAGCACTAATCAAGCAGAACATCTCTCCCCTCCTTCTCCTGAAAAAAAAAGGCACTAAAATATCCCAGAATAGCCTGGATAAGTACCTTGAGGCCCAGAACAAAACAGCCAAGGGAAGTTTATCCGGTCACAAGTCCTAAATGAAGCATTTACTACAGAAGGCAACAAAAGTTTTTCCCAGCTTGGGTATAAGTAGTTCTATACTGCATTCAGAACAACAGCAAAGCTACACAGCATATTTTCCAGTTCCTGCTACCATGAAAACCAGTGGAAAGAGTTCCTACAGTCCAACTCCAACAAATATTAGTAAGTCACATTAAGGTAGTGCAACATAATCAAACCCCAATAGTTTATTGCTTTACATATAAAGCCAATTTTCCTTTACAAATAGAGTGTTCTGTAAAATGTCCCCTACATAAACAATAATGGAAATCACTTTCTCCCTTTCTTTACTGCAATCTTCACCCATCCACAGGTACACAGAACTACGTTCCAGCTTATCAACTTAAGTTGTCAGCTTCCCATTAGTAGCAGTAATTCATGAAGTTTCCAGACGACCTATTGCAATGTTGTCAGAACTCAGAAGTGGTAACTGATACAGCAACAACTCACCTTCTTTCATATTTGACAGAAGGAAATGGGAAAGAGCAGAGGTGTCAACCTCTCACAGTAAAACTTTCGTCTCAGGACCTTCTCATTTCAACAACATTACTTTATCGGAAGTCACAAAAATGAATTTTGGAAAAGAACAAACAGCAATTTTTGGGGGGTGTGAAACAAATAAAAACACTCAAGAAAACCCCCCAAAGCCAAGCTGATGGAAAAGGGGCACTAGCCTTTTCTCACCTTCTGCCCTGTAGTTTGGAAGGTTCATGAACTGTAGCAACAAATTGCAGAAATGCAAACCCAGCAAGAGAGCAACTAGGGCAAATACAGTGAAAAAAGCAAAAGGTTTCCTGCCTCCTAGAATAAGCTAAACTAAATTATCACAAGACTCTCCTCATCTGTGCCATCGTGGCTATAGAGAATATCAATATTAACAACAACCGCAGCAGACCAGGTCTGCGTGAGTGACACTAATCCCCTCCATCACTTTGGTTCTGGCAGTGTCTGTCTGTACCATATATAAACCACACAAACATTCTACTCTGAGGGCTTCTGCACATACGGATTTACACAAACACTACCAGTTTCAAATGAGGTTTTTCTCTCTGAAAAACTTGATTTGTTATTTGTGTCAGTTTCACCTAGAACTGATGTAAACAAACCAGAGTTATTACAGAATCTCAAGAGATTTATTCTTTTGCTGAACGGTATTTGACCTAGGGCTCATTCTCACTTAAATTCATATAACAGGTCTTCAGTTTTAAGGGAGAAATCTTCACATGCAGACACACCAAGAGCAAATCAGCGCTCTTCATCATTTCCTCTTAGTATGGCATTCTTTTGTGGTAAACCTTAATGTGATTACTAATACTTGTATTAATAAATTCTAAAGAAATAAAGTGTTCTGAGAGAGCTACAAGTTACTATTCAAGTCACCTGTGGATTCCACAGCCTATTACCTATTTCCCAGTTCTTCGTAGGGCAGACAGGCATATAGCTGTGCACTAAATGCGTGAAAGTGCAGTTCCCGGTTATTCATGCTCTAGGGCAGGAACAAAGCAATCTAGGGCAACACAATCTGGAAAGGGGCAGGACTCGCTAACAGGACAGATGGTACGCAAAACTGATATAAACATCAGGTTTAAGTAGGAAAGTTGGCACATGGCTTTTTAGGAAAGATGAGGAGTTACAAAACAAAAAAAAAGGACTAGAAAAGTGTACTACTTATACGGCAGGGAAGTTGTTTATTTCATGCACACTTCCTCAACAAAATACGCGCTCGTTCCCTAAAAAAGGCTTGCGCAACGTTTTAAACTGTAAGATAATAACGAATTGGGGGAAAAACCCAAAACAAAACACAAACGCCCCCCCATCCCCAAATATAAAAAGCAGGATAGTTGCTCCAGTGCTGCAGAAAAAAGCCGCTCTAGTTCCGCCTCCCCCGCAAAGCGCGGCCGAGAAACAGCCACCACTCGGCGGCCTTTTGATTCATCTGCGAACAATGGCAGCGCTTCCCCTCCGCCGGGAAGGGGCCGCCCCACAGCGCTCTCCCGCGCCGGCTCGGCGGACGGGACCCTTCCGGATGCGGTGTGAGAGCGGCCCCTGGGCCGGGAGGGAGGGAGGCAGGAAGGGAAGGGAGGAAGAAAAGCAGGGAGAGAGGGAAGCCAGGCGCTCAGCCCCGGCGCTCCCAGCCCGCCAAGAGCCGCCCCAGCGCGGCCGGGCGCGCTACACGCCCCGCC